>OY856189.1:1726030-1746030 GCA_963693315.1 Diogma glabrata | reverse complement strand
AGAAATGACTTTTTTTACAATAGCTTTATACCGGTCCCCCAACAAACGTAACCCAAACTTTTTTAATTTACTGACAAAAATTAGGGACGAACTTAAGCCAAAGTCCCCTAATTGTGAAGTTATCGTTACCGTTACCCCTTAACGTCCACAAGAAATCATGGTTGAAACTCTCCAAATCGATCGACGATGTTGACAGTAGTGGAAAATTGGCAGAAATTGCCTATTCCAAATTGTTAATCACCCAACTTTCACTCCCCGTAATGGCGGTGATAATAGTTTTCTTTTAGATCTCTATCTTACCACAATGCCAGATATTACGAGTGTCGATGTCGTGAAAGGTAGTATTGGAAATTCTGATCATTATTTAATTTCATCAGTTATCAAAACTGATTTACTTAAAACTACAGCTCCCAAACCCCGTAAAATATTTCACTACTCAAAAATGGATAAGACTGGTCTTCAAAATTTTTCCATGATTTCCCTTTCGAGCGTCATTCTTTTTACGCTGACAATGTAAATGTTTCTGCTCAAAACTTTACAGAAACCATCCAATTTGCTATCAATAAATTTTTCCCATTCTCCATAGTAAAACCCAAACAAAAGTACTTGTATTCGAAAGCTGCCAAAACGGCACTTAAAAACAAACGTAGATCATTTAACATATGGATTCATAACAAAACTCTCGCCAATCGATCCCAATATCTAAAGGCCAACAAAATATCTAACCAGGTTATCTCAAACGAAAAGTCTGAAATTGACAGAGCGAAAGCTTCAAAACTTACGTCTATGTCTATTTCTGACAAGAGTTTCTACAGCACCATTAATTCTTTAAATTCTGGTACAAAATCTTCTATTCCCTTTCTTATTGATGGTAATTTAATCGTCAATGATCCCGCAAGAAAAGCTAACTTGTTCGTTTAACGCTTTGCTCCCTCGTGCTGGAAGTTGGCAAATGTCCAGGCCGTTCCCAAAAAGGGACCAAAATCCGATATCTCAAATTATAGGCCAATAGCTTTACTATTGGTTTTTATTTATACTTGAAAAAATTATCTTGATGAACTTCATAAGTGTCCTTTTTCGAGAATGAATTTTCTTCATCTCTGCTGAATTTGTTTTTCAAGTCTCTTAAGTGAAAAAAGCTTAAGAAATTAACTTTAAAAATTACAGAAAAATATTAAAGTTAATTTCTTAAGCTTTTTTTACTTAAGAGACTTGAAAAACAAATTCAGCAGAGATTAAGAAAATTAATTCTCGAAAAAGGACAGCTTTACTATTGGTCCTATCCAAAGTCTACGAGCATTATATTAATACACACATTTCAAAATTTCTGGAAGTAAGTCATTTAATAGCCGGCAGCCAATACGGCTTTCAAAACAAAAGATCAACAACCGATCTATTAAACTATGTAGCGCATTGTTGAAACAGCATACTTGATAAAGGTGGTGAAACATACGTTATCGCTTTAGACATCTCCAAGGCATTCGATCGAGTCTGGCATGCCAACTTAATGAACAAGCTCGTTGCGTATGGTTTTCATCCCAATGTTGTGAAGCCGATTCAAAATTTTCTATCCAACCGATACATTTCGGTCTCCTTAGACGGATTTTCTTCTGAGCCTAAACTAATTAACGCTGGTGTACCTCAAGGCTCAGTATTGTCCCCAACCCGGGGTCCCCAACCAAGGGTCTCACATCGAGGGATCAATTTTTATTGTTTTGATTATTTTTTTATTTTTGATCTACGGGTGTGACAACCCCGCGTACTCCTGTCCCTGCTATTGACATACGAGTTAACGTGAGATCCCACTGGCAATAGCAGTGAGATATTACTAGCCAAGGTGACATCTTAGAGGTGGTGGCGGATGAACTGTATTCAGTCAACGGCAGCACCCTCAGTCTTAGCTGTGAAACAATCCTTGATGATGAGACGCTATTGCTTCCTTGAGGAAACGAGCCTTCATATAACTATGTGTGGGTTTTAATCTTCAAGAAAGAAAGAGCGTCATAGGATCAAGGAATATGCAACCGGCTGGATTATTGCCAACTACAGTTTTGTTTTGTTTCAGCAAATTTTTGTAAAAATTTGCTACTTACTTTTTTTTACTTATTTTTACTTTTTTTACTTTTGCTATTTACTTTATATTTTCTCTATTCTATGATAAAATATTAGACTATGTCATATTTTGTCAGTGATAGGATTTTTTGTTTAGTTATCCATTCTTTAACCAAAAATATAAAAAAACAAAAAAAGAGAGATTTGCGTCCATCTAAACCTTTGAACGTATGTTGTTATGGGACCTTGGTCTTAAAAGGTTTTTATGTGTTATTGTGACATATATTGTAATTGCTACTACACAACACATTTTATTAAAAAAAAAAAAACAATTTTTGATTTATATCAACGAATTGTTAAAAATCACCAGCAACCCAGTAAATAGTTTTGCAGATGATAGTACTCTGCACAAGTCGTTCGAGCCCCTTCCTTCAAAAGGTAAAATGCACCAACGAATTAATCCCGCCCGGAGAGACGCTGCCATAAACGTGAATAAAGACCAAAAAAAAGTCGCCGATTTGGGTAACCGAAACCTGGTCAGTTTTAACTCTACCAAAACACAGCTGTTGATCAAAAACCGAGTTCCCCAAAGATATTTTATTCAGTATGTGTGATGAACCAATGTATGAATGCAAAAACATTCGTTTATTGGGTGTCACTCTGGAACGATCATGAAATGGCGATGGCAAAAAGCGCGTCTAAAAAACTCGGCCTCCTAAAGAGATGCAAAAAAATTTTCCATACCAATTGCTCCATGTTTATAAGTCCTATATTCGTACCTGTATGGAGTACTGTTGTCAAGTTTGGGGTGCTGTTTCTCTTTTCATCTTGGCTCTCTCGGACTCTGTTCAAAAGCGAGCTATACGAATTGTGGGTGATTGAGCTTTGACATCAAAACTTGATTCCCTACAACATCGTCGCACTGTTGTTGACGTCGTTTATAACAAATATCGTCATCATCAGTGCTCAGATGAAATCAGCAGCATCATGCCTCAAACTTATTCTTACCCCTGTTCCACTCGGCAATCGGCTACGGCAACCAGTCAAACGGTCGACATCCCACGCTGTCATACTAGCAGATCGCACTTCTTAGTCCGAACTGCATACACATGGAATAGTTTGCCGGAATTCATAGTCTCAGGTGGCTTCAATCCACAGAGGTTTAAAAAAAGCGTCCATCAACACCTTAGAACGCAAGTTGTGGGACCTAGGTCCTAAAAGGTATTTATGTGTTGTTGTGACACATATTGTAAACCCTATAACCCAATACTTTTTATTTAAAAAAAAAAATAACTTAAGTTTGTTTTCGATATCAATTTTCGAAAACAAACTTAATGTTTTTGGTTATACGTAAAAATATGATTATAGTGAGTTCTTTTAAACTGTACCGAACGAATTTCAGTACAGTTCCAACACCGAATTATTTTTTTTTTATTGAAATCCATTCCAAAAGAATTCAAAATTCGAAAGTTCAGTGTTGGAACTTGTTCGGTCAGTCGAATAGAATTCACTATTAATTTGTTGGGAAACAATAAATTGTTACAAACAAATTAATGACCTTAAATTATATTTATGAAAGAAATATTTATGAGAAAATATGACGATACGGAAATAAAGTAAGTAATTATGTAAGTAAGATATTTAAATAAGAGATTTTTAAAGATGTAAATAAGGAAGTGCAATTCTTGATATAAAAGAATTGACTTCCGAAGTTATGTATGTAGTTATTAATCTTAGTTAAGACTTCCAAATGAAGTCTAGTTATTGTGATTTTAATAAAAAATAAGATAAGAACCGATCTGTGTTTCTTTTGGAGATTTGGAGATTTGGAGAAAGGTATAGTTTACCAAGGTTGTTGAAACCTGGGTAAACTATTACCCACTAAGCCATTCGGCTCTTGGTTCATGTTCAACAAACCCGGTTAAACTCTACCAGAAGAAAACCAACATACAATAGGGAAGATTAAGACTTTCCGGTCTTCACAACGGCTCCGCATCCCAACTACCAGTTTTTCACTTCCGGTAATAATTTTTTTTGTCAGTTTTTCTTTTTTTTGCAGTGTGTTTATTGATACTACAACCTATAACAATAATGAAGTGATTATGATGAAACTTATGGAAAAAGTTTTAATTATTGTGAAAAATAACGATCGACTTTTGCGACACATTAATAAAAGTGGCGTTGGATCCACCATACAACTACTGACTTTTCACACTTTGTTTTTAAAGTTTGTTGGAAGCATACAGACGTTCATTAATCAATCTTAAAAAGATGGAGATTTGAACGATGAAGAACTGATTAGTTTTTGTACGATATTGGGATAAGTGGTGAAGGACACCCAAGTACCTGTTTATTTGAAACTTCAATAACATCAGTTTCTGAGAATTAACTTGGTATAGATCCTTAGAGTATGCCCAAGTAGCAAAATTGGTGTTGCTTTGGGATGTCATTTCTTAATTCCAACTTAATTCATTCGATTTTTGGTATGTTAAATTTTTATTTCTTTAATGCTTCTTAAATCGTTCTTAAAATGGTACTCTCATCTTGGTTTTAAATCGGTATGTAAGATCTCACTTAAAGTATTCTTAAAGACTTCTTAATTTAGTATGCATATCAACATCTTAAATCGGAATGTATGAGCACGCGTAAAGAATTCTTAAAGGCTTCTTAATTTGGTATGTATATTAGAAGTATTGAATCAGTATGATGTGCCTTCTTTAATACGTCGAATATTGGTATGTCACATACCATAAGTTTGTAGTGATGTACACTGAAAAAATATGTTGGTAAATTCTACAATATTAGTTAAACCAAATCAATTTTGTAGCATCATAAACAATTTAATACGATTGACAAACCGTTTTACCGTTAGACAAATGCTTTTTATGTTGTTCTTAATTTTAGATCATGCTACAAAATTAATTTGATTGAACTAACTTATTTTATATTACACCACCTTTTTTTTCCAGTGTACATGTTCAAAACTAATCATACCCAAAATAGTATATATTCGTTCTTGGTTTTTCTCCCGAATTAAGAAGGAATATCAACTTTTTTGGTATTGTGTCGTACTAAATTAAGAAGATATTTGAACTTAATTTGAGAATTTTCCTTCTACTTGACCAAAAACAAAATTCCGCCATATTTTCACACAGCAATTTTTAAGAATTAATTTGAAAAAATTTCCGTTAAAATATAAACATTAAATATTGCACAATTTTTTTATTTTTACTAATATTTAGATAGCTAACAACGATGTAAGCATGAATATGTCGGGGTTTGATCTACAAATAATTTAAAACATAATATAGGGCGCATTGGATTTTGGCATATTTTCAACAATTTTAATCAATTAGAGAAATTATAGAGGTGCGTGACTTTTAAAGGAGCTAGAAGTTCAAATTTCACCATAAAACTCGTTTGGTTTGCAAATATCGGTTCAATATTTTCTTAAAACTGATTTTAAACCTTACGTATAATTTTTCTTTATTATCAATTCTTTCATTAAATTTAAAAACAGCATAACATGTCATATTTTTTTGTTTCATTTCAACATTGTCTATTACTTTAATTTAAATCAATTTAATAAAGATAAAGAGAGATAGAAAATTCTGCGTCACTCTTTGACTTTGATAGTATATAACAAAAAAATGACATACCGATTTAAGAAAGAGTTAAGCCGGAGTTAAGAAGGAGTTGAAATATAACATACCTATTTAAGAAGCAAATAAGATAGAAATACGCTTCTTAATTCGTTCTATCGGACCGCCCACATGGGCCTTTTTGTACTTAATTCATACTTAAATCCTTCTTTAAGAAGGCGCGTTGCTTTATTTAAGTCTTCTTAAATCCTTCTTTAAGTACTGACAATCACTATTTTTGCTACTTGGGTGGTTTATGATGATAAACCAAATGATACCATTTGTGCATTTGTGCATCCAACTTCGGTTTGTCACTTCCGATAAAATTTTTTTAGTTTTTCTATTCGTACAACAGAATTTATGTCTTTTGGGATGCTACAGATTTTTTTAATGTTTTTATAATTAGAACTACGAGAAATTTGAAACATCGGTTAGCCATTAATTGAAGTATTTAATGCCTTTGTTGAATATCGCTTAAATACAAATCAGATCCTCTCCATACATATTTTCGTCTTATTTTAAAGTGTCATTCATATTAATTGACGAATTAATGTTGTATGCTCCCAGCAAACATTAAAAACATAGGTTAAAAAACCACCTGTTGTATGGTAAACCATCAAACCCTTTGTCCAATGTACCCCAAAAGCTAATAAAATTTTTCTCATATTGATTGAAACCTTTTAGCAACGTTTCATGAAAATCGATTTGTAACTGTAGGCTACAGTAGGGATAAACACTTCAAAAAAACTTTTTAACCGGAGGTAACAAACCGTAATTTGGTACGCAGATATATTGGAAACGGCATTAAAACCTTATAATATATTATATAATAAATTTGAATTGATGATTCAAAGTTAAAGGCGTGCATGAAATTAATTCAGATCTTCCATTTTCAAATAAACCTGAATCATATACCGAAAATTCATCAAGATCCCACGCGTATTTTAGTTTCATCAAGATCCCACGAACTATTATTTTAAAATCAAAATAACGATGGTCAAAATCAAGGTTCAAGTTTTAGATTTACCAAAACATAATTATAAAACATGAATAAAAAAGATGCTAGCCTTGCTCAAAAGTACTTTGTTGCTGTTTACAAACGATTTACGATTAGTGATCAGTAAAATATAAACAAAAAATGTGTTATTTCATGCAAGCAAAATAAATATTGTTATAAATAATTTGTATATTACTTGTATACAAAATTTATTACATTTTTTTTTTGTTTTGTTACGAAAACGTTTTTTTATGGTGATAATGTGGTCTATTATCATAAGTAAATACATGTGTGCAATTTAAACTAAACAATCAAAATTGTAAAAAAAGATAAAATTTTAGTTTATTTTATTTTAAAATTGTAAAACAAAAAAAATTTATTAAAAACAAAACAAACCACAAAAAATGTACATATCGAACGAATAATAAAATATTGAGCCTATCTTAGAGTTATTACTTACATTCATCCGGAAGAATTTGAATATCACTATTTTTACTCATTACGGTTATAAACTGATATTATTTTAATTAAATCAAAATTTATTTGTATTTTTTTTCATTTTATTACTATCACTTCTTAATTTTTATTTTTAAAATAAAATATATTGATTATTGCACAAATTAAACTGTAACACTATGCCATAACTAAATAAATTAAAATATACAACAAAAACAAATTTTACTATTTATTAATCGCCACAATATTTTGTTTTATTTGTAATTAGTAGATTTCCATACCACTCTTACAGGTTGACTGACTACATTAAAATATTTCTGGTTTTGTTTGTAATGAGTAATGACTAGTTTGTAGGTTACAGACAAAAATAAATAAACAACACTAAAGAAACAAATTACTTAACTCTATAACAGAATATTTATTTCGTTTGTTTTACTTCTTTAGTTAAGTAAATTTGACTCAAGTATGATGAGATCTGCCGATATTTTTCAAAGCTATTTAAAAAATTCTGTCTATCAAGATCTATAATGATTAAATTTATAGGCCTTAATCGTGTACGATTTGTTTCGGTTGTAGTAAATGATAAAAAAGTTTATAACTTTTTGACAACGTATTCATTAATGTTGTTGGAAACGTACATTTTAATATTGTAAGTACAAGCTTTTGATACTATAAGAAATATAGAATAAAAACTATAAGAAAACATTTTGAGAGATTACAGTGATAAGAAATTTATTATTCAGATCAAATATTTTCTGGACAACAGATACAATGAAATCAACAAAGATTTTTACTCTATAGTTAGGCTGATGGTAGTGCTTCACAATTCTAATCTCCTGCAGGCCTACGTGCGAAACGACAAATCAAGAAACGACAAATATTTCTTCACGTTCAACCCGCAGAAGTCTTTCAGATACTAAAAGACCCCAAATATTTACGTTTTACACATATTATTTACCTTTGCCTTTTGTTTATGATAATCGCAAAACCGAGATGTATTTAAAATTGTAAACGCGTAAATTTGAACCGAGTGCTCAACATTTGTATGCCTGGCAAAAGCATATTTCCTCCTCCTTTCCTGGCAAAAGCATACTAAATAGTATGACACATAACACTATTGCTTTGTTTTTATTATCTACAATTTTTTTCTTTGAAACCGGGGTTCCAATTTAAACACAACAACGTTTTTAAGAAGAGGCCAACTTCCGATTTTTGGAAGTGGTGGCAACTCTTACATAAGAAATGCTTATTTGTATTATTTTCTTGTAAATTTTATTGTTTTGAGTTTCAAATCGATATATAATCGATGTACTCTTTACTAAATTTTAAAGCATATTGTATTATATATAGATTCAAAACAAAACAAAATTTAAAAAATAAACGTTTTCTTAACGACAATTTTTATATAACTATGAATTGTTTAACTTTGAAAGAGTAATTATTGTGTTTAATATAATATATATACAATAATATATAGTTTGTAATTCGCGCTATATAGTACAGTTACAGTTCTAAGATACTAGAACTTAATGTATTCAATTGAATAGAATGAAAAATTGCTTTGAAAAGTGAAAGATTCGTAACAAAAGTTTTATCTCAATTCCGGTCGGTTCGGGAATCGAACCGGCGTCCCTCTCGAGATTCTCGTCGCTGGTCGAGTTGGTTAAATGGTTAACCATATAAACTTTGATCAGAAAGACGCCGGTTCGATTCCCGAACCGACCAGAATTGCTAAACTCTTAATACAATCTTGAATTTACAGTTACAGTATTAAGGGTTTGCAATTTGACTGTATTTACTCTACTCCATAAGCTAGTCATTCTCGCTTAAATATTTCTAATTTAGTATTTACGTACAAATCTTCATTCAAAGAATATATGTTGCTTAGATTTATTTCATCTAGAGATAGATATTCCATAAAACAAAATGAATAACATTCATTTATATTAGTAAAGTTTCATTATTATTTTAACATTTATTTAATAATATAAGTTCATATTTGGCATTAACATCTGTTCGTTTATTTTACAATAATATCTGTTCACAGAACTTTAAGTTTGTTATTTAATTTATAATAAAATGTTCTTCAACAATGGAACAAAAATTAAATTAATATATCCATAAATAGGATAACCGCAATTCACTCATAACGAATTATCAATAATAAAAAATAACTGCTTAATATTAAATAAGCATTATTCCTTAATAAAGAATGATAATTATTTACAATATTTTAATAAACATAAAACGACAATTTAAAGAAAAACAATTTTGCTAATCTTCATAAAATTCGGCTAACTGAAAAAACTAAAAGATTTTTGTTTTTCGTTTTTCTCAACTACTTGATTGAAAGTTAGTTTTGAAAATTTTAAATTTTATCATACGCCACAAAAATAACTAAAATTTAATAAAATAACTCCTACACTGAAAAAAACATGTCCTATTTCCAATCGAAATGCAATTGTCTCAACCTCGCCGTGCGGTCATATATGACGAATCAAACTACGAAATTGCTTCAACAACTCTGCAATTATTAATAGATGAAGTTGAGACAATCACACGAAATGTTTATGTGAAAATCAAATATAGTTCAATTAATCTCAAATACTTAAATTTTAAAATGAAAAAATATGGAGGGGCTGAAATCTCACAGCTCTGAGATATCAAGACTTCGGTCTGGGTTAAGGATTTGTATATAGTTTTCGGCAAAATACTTTTATGAGGACATGGTTTTTAGTTTTGGGCAGCGATGTATATCAAACATAACTCTTTGTTAAAGTACAAGTATTTTTTATCTCTGTTTAAAAAGTTATTACAAAACTAACACGAAACATCAATAAGTTGCCGGAAAATTATAATCAAAATTCCAAAAATATAGTTAAATTAAATAAAATCAAAATTTTTCAAAATTCCAAAAATATTCCAAAAATTAGAATAAAATCAAATATTTAAATATTTTCTAAATTCCAATAATATTTCAAGAATTCTTAAAAATTCAAACTTTTTCCAAAATTCTAAAAATATTGCAAAAATTATTACAAAATCAAAAATTTAAAAATTTTTCAAAACTCAAAAAATTATAATAAAATCAAAAATTTAAAATTTTTCAAAGTTCTAAAAATATTCCAAAAATTCTTACAAAATCAAAAATTAAAACTTATTCCGAAATTCTAAAAAAAAAAATCAAAATACAAACTTTTTCAAAATTCCAAAAATATTTCAAAAACTATAACAAATTCCAAAATTTCCATGTTCAATTTCATTTTAAATTACATTTACGTCATAAGAACAGCTACATTTTTTTTCCCAAAAAATTGGCTAAAAAATTAAATGAAATCATTTTTTGACACACTTGACATTATTTTTTGACAAACTTATAATGCCATAATTCTCTACAATAATAATAAAATATCATATCATACGAACTATTAATTTTATTTTTTTCTAAGAAAATGGGGTAAAAAATAAATAAAAACCTTTCTTTTGACACACTTGACAACATTTTTTGACAAACTTATAATGCCATAATTCTCAATAATCATAATAAAATTTCATTTCAAACAAACAATGTTATTTTTTTTCCAAAAACTAGGTAAAAAACTAAATAAAAATCTTTTGACACACTTGACAACATTTTTTTGACAAACTTATAATGCCATAATTCTCAATAATAATAATAAAACTTCATTTCAAACAAACAATAAATTTTATTTTTTTTTTCCCAAAAAATTGGGTAAAAAAATAAATAAAACTCTTTCTTTTGACACACTTGACAACATTTTTTTGACAAACTTATAATGCAATAATCTAGATTTTGGTCTCACATACTAATCCCGACCATCAAGATTTCTCCAAATTCAATGTTCCTACTCGTAATCACTTAAAATGAACGTTTTTTAAGCAAAAAATATGCAAATTTCCTTGTTTTGACACACTTGACGATTTTTTTGACACACTTCCGGTACAGTTATCAAACACATCGTCCTTTCGGCTCTTCCCATTGAGTAAACCTATTTTTAGAAAAAAAAAATTTTGAAATCCGTCCAGCGGTTTTCTAGATTTCGTCGGTTGTGACGGCCGGACGGCCGGACGGACGGCCGACAGACAGACACACATTTTTTTTTTTTTTGCTTTTTTAGAATCAGTAGGTCCTAAAACGTCGAGAAATGCCAAAAAAAGTGGGGGTAAGAATTTCACTTTGAGCTCATGAATGTAATACTTAGGTCTTTCAGACCGAAGTAATTCATGATATAAGGCCAAAGAAAATTTATTTCAGGGAAAGAGTTATTATCTTTATTTAACTACTGTTATATTGGATATAATACTTTATATTTTAAATAAACCTCATTCTGTTGTTAGGAAAATGTTATCGTATAGTTGTCTCAATCACAATTGAAATCGAAAATTGATTGCAAATAATTTTTCTTTGCATGAATATTAAACTGCCAACTTCGAGATGAGGTTGTCATGAACTACAATTTTTTTCAGTGCACGAATTCTGTATTTTTATTTAAATATTTCGGTTCTATTTGGGACCTCTTCAGTATAAACTAAAATTATATACATGGTTTAAATATAACAAAAAATAAATAAAAAATAATAACATCACAAAACATAAAAAACACTTGATAAGAAACTTACAGTTTTTAAAACTTATTACTACTTCTATTATGAACTTAATACTAATTCATATCATTGAAAAATTTAAATATTTATACGTTTAACAAACAATAAGGTAATAAAACAATAAAACTTGACTATATACAAAAAAATTTTGATGCAGAATGAGCAAAAAAACTAAAAATCTATATATATAAAATTCTCGTGTCACAGTGTTTGTAATTAAACTCCTCCGAAACGGCTTGACTGATTTCCATGAAATTTTATGTGTATATATGGTAGGTCTGAGAATCGGTCGTAAACTATTTTTTATACCCTTAAGTGATAAGGGGGGCCCTCCCCCCCAACATTTTTTGTATTTTTCAGACAAAATTTTTTATTTTTATTTTTTTATGATTTGACATTAAAAAATACATATAATCCTTAATTTTCTCCCTTCTACCACCAACCCCCATTTTTTAATGGCGATATTAGTACTGAAATACTCTTCAATTACTCCTCCGAAACGGCCTGACTGATTTCCATGAAATTTTATGTGTATATACGGTAGGTCTGAGAATCGGTCGTAAACTATTTTTTATACCCTTAAGTGGTAAGGGGGGCCCTCCCCCCCAAAATTTTTTGTATTTTTCAGACAAAATTTTTTATTTTTATTTTTTTATGATTTGACATTAAAAAATACATATAATCCTTAATTTTCTCTCTTCTACCACCAACCCCCATTTTTTAATGGCGATATTAGTACTGGAATACTCTTCAATTACTCCTCCGAAACGGCCTGACTGATTTCCATGAAATTTTATGTGTATATACGGTAGGTCTGAGAATCGGTCGTAAACTATTTTTTATACCCTTAAGTTATAAGGGGGGCCCTCCCCCCAAAAAACTTTTTGTATTTTTCAGACAAATTTTTTTATTTTAATTTTTTTATGATTTGACATTACAAAATACATATAATCCTTAATTTTCCCCCTTCTACCACCAACCCCCATTTTTTAATGGCGGTATTAGTACTGCAATACTCTTCAATTACTCCTCCGAAACGGCCTGACTGATTTCCATGAAATTTTATGTGTATATACGGTAGGTCTGAGAATCGGTTGTAATATCTTTTTTACCCTTAAGTGATAAGGGGGGCGCTCCCCCCCCAAATTTTTTTGTATTTTTCAGACAAAATTTTTGATTTTTATTATTTTATGATTTGACATTACAAAATACATATAATCCTTAATTTTCTCCCTTCTACCACCAACCTTCATTTTTTAATTGCGATATTAGTACTGGAATACTCTTCAATTCTCAGTAGTCGATAACTGATCAATCTATTAATCTATCTATCTATCTTCTATCTACATATCTATATATGATAAATAAAAATGTAAATGTTCGTTGGTTCAAAATAGGCAATCTAGGAATGTACTGGATCAATTCTCTTGAAATTTGGACACAATGTTGCATTCAAATACAGAAAGGTTATTATATAGTGTTTTTTTAGCGATATGTGTTTCATATAGGAATGTAAGCTGTCAACAAGCACAAGTGTCCCTGACTTGCATTAATCTCAATTCAATCTTTTTATGGTCGAGTTTCACTTAAAGACTTAATTTAATCGATTAGTTATGTATGGGTGATCACCCATATATTGTTTTGTCCAATTTATCAACCATATTGGTTGATTACCGGTTAATTGTATAACCACTCCAGTGTCCAGTGTTATTGTATAACCAGTGTGTTGATGGTTGTTAATGACTTTGTATAACAACACTTTGACCAAAATGGAAGTAGTGCTAACCACTAGACCACTCAACACATATATACATACATTTATATACATACGGTCATTAAAATGTTCTATTGCATTTTTGCCCATTGCGTGGAAATTGGTTCTATTGTATATTATACCAAATACTTCCACATGGAATGGCATTTTGATAATTTGTTTGAAAACCAGATTTCAAAAAACGATTTAGTGCATTTGTTCAAAACAGCAGTTGACATGATGTATGTGATACATATATAAGTTTCAATAGTTCAGGTTGACAAAACGCCTGCTAGAGGACATGTGAGAAGATTCAATGCTCGAACAATAAACGAAGTGACAATTAATAAAGTCGGCAATAAATTTCAACCGGGATATATTTTTGTCAATAAAAGAAGGATTAATTTCCACATTTGGAAATGCCGTCGATTGTTTTACCAATACATGGTAGATATGTCTGCAAAAACATTCGAAACAGAACGTTTAATATTCATTCGTTTAAATCAAACCAAGCTTTTCTCTGACGTACCAGCTTATTTGCGAGAGCCAATTTAATATGACGGTTATTCACAACACAAAATCATCTCAAATGCACGGCAAATATCCGATGCCAGTTTCGATAAAGATTTGTAGGAAGTTGTGACGAAAAATATGTAACATGAGCTTTCCAGAACACTGAATCCACTAAATCCAAAGTACGCAAAGTAATATCATCAAGGATTCAGTCAGTTACAGGAACTTCAGTTACATGAAACGATGATTATCCTTTATATAAAACAAGAGCCGCAGCAAATGGCGGTAAGGTAACAACATATAGATATGCGAAACGGGAACATGAAAATAGTTCCTTAAACATGGATGGTTACTCCATATTAATCCTTTGCTACAAGGAACATACAGATCGCACATAAACTTGGAATACGGTATATATGCCAAATCAGTCAAATACGTTAGTTAGAAAGTACTTTAATAAAGGCAACATCTCAGTTTTAGCGTGCTCCAATGAAGCAGCACTGGGATGTATGCATCATTCATCAATGACACGTGCAGCACGTCACCTCCAAACTAAGTTCGGGCTTTGATTGAATTCATGCTGACCGCTTACTGTTCTTCATCTACAAGAACGTTATGGGAAAAAATTTAAATCGCACATGGTTGATGATATTTCCTGCCCAATATAGCAAAATGATTAAAGATCTGTGCGTAGTATTCGCGAACTTAGTTCTCAATCAATTATTAATGCTACCGCCGAATCGATCTGCTCCGTCGGTCAATGTGAAATTACGTCGTTAATATAAATACAATACTGATGATTAGGTTTAATATAATTACTATATTGGTTGATTAGCATTTCAATTCAAAAGATCACAATTGTCAATTAAATTGATGTTTGCAATCACCATAAAAAAAGATCACGCTCAATCATTAAAAGTGCGCGCTTTAGATGTAGAACGGATTGAAATTCGTATGGACAATTATATGTTGCGTAGACAGAATAGAGGCATAAAACTAGATAATCTCTTTTACTCTGAACCAACAATGGAGCCACAACAAATAATGTATAACCTGCAGAAGCATCGAGAAATTGAACATTAGAGATCTTTAGGTTCTCTTTTCTTAGTGAGCACTGAGCACATTGAACATATGGGTACTGCTAACATTTGTAAATCTATTTATGTTCTGTATACTGTTCTATATAGAGATGACACACCTCTACTAATTCAACAAGTTACTTAAATTTTTTTTGCTTCCTTGAAAAATTATTTGATCGCTAATTTTTCATATATCCGAACTGATCAGCTAGATTGCTGATTATTTTTCATCCATATTTTTAAAAAGATAAATTAAAAATTATGCTATCATTCTCATTACCACTTTTTGAAATCATTGCTACTACGTCAACAAAATGTCTGTGCACAAGCTTTATTTATAAGCGTAGCAAAGCACGCCGGGTCCTGCTAGTTATTATATAAAATAAACAACCTATAATTAATGTTCTTATGTATATATGAGGTTATTGATCTATGACCTAATTAATGTTGTATCAATTGCAAATTGAAAAAATCTGAATGGGTTCATATGACCTTATTCGCTTCTTGGATGCTTCCCAATATTGTTCAAAGCTTGTGCGTACGCGGGATTTAAATTTTCTATATCTGACCTTAGATTTATGGATGTTGCTCTTCTCAAATGAATGTTTATTGATTCCCATATCAATCGTTTTTTCCAATTCATTTCCTTCACTAGAATTTTTACTTTATCGTACGAAAATGTGTGTCCATTATCTATACTATTTTTCGATCGTTTTTCCTGGCCTTTTGCTCCCAGCCTTTTCATCATGTTTGTGTTGTTTGATACGTGTACCCAACTTTTGGCCTGTCTGCCCTATATTTGCGCCATTGCAGTTGCTACAAGGAAATGAGCATACCAATCCATGTTGATCATGTTGCTCCAAGCAACTGTTTAGTTTTCCCGTACTCTTATTTACATTCCTGTGCACCTTATAACTTTTTATTAGGATGTTATTATTATTTTTCAATAACCTACCTAATCTTTCCGATAGATGTCTTGTGTATAATATTGTTTTGTTTATTTTCGATTCTGTCAAGAAATATGAGAACATCCAGAATATGGCAGTGAATATTGTTAATGAACCAGAACTAAAATTTATCAAATGTATTAACTAGTGTCAAACACAATTTAAATTTTGAACGATGTGAAGATTTCGTTTTTGTATCCAAGTAAAATCATATTTGTGTTTTTATATAAATATGGACATTGGACATGTTAACCCATGGCATGAATTCATACCCTTAATGGAAAAACAATTAAAAATTCAAAAAACATTTTAATTGTATTCGAAACATTTTTTTTGGTCAGAAAGTAACTTAAAGTAACTTAAAGGCTCAAAATGTTTAACTAATCTTTTTATAGCAGGAGATAGACTAGACTAAGCCATTTTGTTGACACTTGACGAAGTAGTTCTGACAATTCAGTACCGATCCATTCAAACATTTCTTTAAGTTCTGTGGTGCATTTAGTGGAAGAACTGAATTCATTAACTAAAATTCATTAACAATTACATTAATTTGTTAACATCAACATCAAATTTTTTAAAAGATGAAATACCCTTTTTTACGGCATTAGAAAGTAAGTGGCAGTTACAACTAAATGGAATAATATTTTTATTATAGTGAATTCTTTTCGACTGAACAAGTTCCAACACTGAATTATCGAATTTGGTATTCTTTTGGATTGAATTTCAATACAAAAAAAATAATTCGGTGTTGGAACTGTACTGAAATTTGTTCGGTACAGTTGAAAAGAATTCACATAAGTTTTTTCTGATTCTGTCATTACACTTTGGTTTTTACCAAAATTAACATTAGCTTCTGCGCAGATTGTTTGTTACTTTATCAATAAAAAGATTTTTAAAATATTCTCGTAAGCGATTCAGTTATATTAACTGATTTTTGGTTATCCAAACTATAAAATGCCAACAAACCGCTTGTTGTACCAATATTTTTATCGAAAAGCGTAATAATGATGGGACGCGCCAATGCTTATAGAAAAATATAAAGATTTGTTAATATTATCCAATAGGAGTTTTAAGACTCTGGACCTAAAACTTTAGAAATAATTTTTCTTATTTTTTCCTTACCGTAGCTACCGCTAGCTAATGGTTGAATTCAACCTAATGGTTTAATAGTTAAATAATGAAGAAAATAATTTTGCTGAACAATCGGTAGCCACATAAGACTGGGAATGCATTACAACATAAAACGCAAATCCCGTCACAGCGACAATAACATTTATTTGGCCAATGGTTCTATTTGTTGGTATAAATGATGTTTTTTTTACATAAACTTGCTTTCAAATTTCTAATATACCGTTGAGAGTTGAGACTTAGCATATTTATGTCATTTTTAGTTAGGATACATCAACAGCATCACCTTTACCAACTAAATATCTTCATGACAATTTTCATTATCATCATTCTCTGCTACTACATCCTCTTAATTTTCAAACCCTCCAACTGTTGATTTCTTGCTCGATTTCGGTTAGTAGAAATTTTTTTTCTAATGTCTATTTCTTATACACATCGGCATTATACAAAAAAATCTCTTTACATGCACGTCATTTAGTAAAATGTAAGATTTAATTTGTTTCTTTTTTTTCAATTTCAATAAAACAAATTAATTAATAATAAGCCAAACAAAATTAAAGGGATAACTACAAAATACATCGGATGTCAAATTAGAATATGTATATGTAAATCATACTTTGCTCACAGATTTATAGCGTTGTCGCTGAGCGTTTTTCATAAAAATATGTAGTTTGTATTTGTATTTTGTAGTTTATCGTTTAGTCTAAAACACAACCATCAGAAAATTATTCAACCGCGACAGACAGCAAGCAATATATAACTACACCGCAGGATCTTTTTTTATAAAGTTTGATAGATTGGTGTTGGACGGGATTTTTCGGTGGTAAAGCGGGACGTCGGGACAAAACTTGTACGGCGGGACAATCCCACCGAAATCGGGACGACTGGAAGCCCTAAGTGAGGGCTGTATTAATACTTTTTCAAAACTGTAATAATACTTTTTCGTTCAATTTTGATATTAGGAAAAAACATAAAGCGAAGGAGGAGAGTGTTTTCCTAACAATTGTTTTTCTGCATCCTAGCTGCCGCTATGTTACTTCGTGCATGTTGCATAAACTCGAAATATAATGATCCAAAAATGATTTACATTACTATCAGTATTTAAAGTTTTTATGGACACCAATCTGTTTTTTTTATATATATTTCTTATAGAAGGGATAACTAAACAATAAATCTTATCACATATAAAATATGGCATAGGCCAATATTTCATGATAGGATAGAAAAAATAAAAACAAAATAAAAGGTAAACAGAAAATTTCTATTAACAATTTGCAGGAACTAAACTAAAATGGGGTTACCAATAATCCAGCTAGTGCATATTCCTTGATCATGCGACCCACTTCCTTCCTCAATGATTAAACCTCATTTATCTCAATTCTTCGAATAAGCAATAACGTGGCACCATCAAGGAATACTGCATAATTAAGATACTCAATCTGCTACCTTTGATTAAATATAATTTATCCGTCAGCACCCTTAATATATCACTTTGGCTAGTGATATCTCATTACTATTGCCAGTGTAATATTGCTATGCTATTGGTAATATTGCCAAACGATATGAGATATAACGAAAACGATCGGCACTCTCACGGTCGCATTTGTTGAGCTGTACATGTGTGTTCGTGAATCAGCAAAATCCGACACGTGGTTAAGAAACTTAAAGCTTTTTACTAAATAAAATTGAATTTTTAAAACCTTTATAAAGGCGTAAAGATACTAATATTTAAAAAGAAATTAAGTCAGACAAGTGCGAATTATATAATTCGCTCGCTGAGGGTATATATATATATATATATATATATATATATATATATATATATATATATATATATATATATATATATATATATATATATATATATATTAGTTTATTATTTTTAGTTTACAGATAGCTTTTGATAAATGAAAAATACGGCTTCAAGTAGAATTTTTTTGAATATAGACCAAAATAAACCAAATTAAAAAGGGTCGAGTCAAAATGTCGCAAAATTTTGCTGAACTTGACTGAAAGTGCTTTTTAAAAAGTTCATTTAATAATAAAATATTTGATATTTAACATAAAAAAAAAATCTGAATCTAAAAATCGCCATTTTTATAATTTTCCTTCAGAACAAAAAAAACTGATTCCCGACAGTCATATGCACAACGAATTTTATCTCTAAAACAAAAAATCATGCTAGTCCTTAACTTTCACAAGTTTTTAGATATAAAATAAGCTTCAATTTAGTTAAAAAAAAAAAAAAAAAAAGGCTGTGCCATCTTTTTTTCAATTACACCGTATTTTTCTTATGTTACACCGTTAAAAATTATTTCAAAAAATTAAGTGTACATTTTTAAAAACTTTGTTCTAATACCTATTCAACGACATATCATTTATGAAAATCGATTCAGTAGTTTTTCTACAATCGCTCGTCAAAAAGCACTCACATCACAAAATAACAAAAATTGAAGGGCACCCTGTGAAGACCCCTGGTCGAAAAAAAAAATTCTAAGAGAACTTGTATTTTTTATTTATCAAAGACTATCTATAAACAAAAAATAATCAAAATTAAAAGGGGTCAAGTCAAAGCGTTGTTGAATCTTCGTGAAATTGCTCATATATATATTTAATAATTTTTAAGCTCTTGAAAATGGTATAAAAACCGAAACCGGTGGAGCGAATTTTAATTTTATTTATTTATTATAATATAAATAAAGTTTAATTCAAAAAATTAATTTGCGAAAAACAACAAGTGTTTTATTATTAAAATAAATTTATTATTAATAATGTTTCGCCAAGTGCCAACAGCAGCCTCAGTAAATA
>OY856189.1:1629425-1725830 GCA_963693315.1 Diogma glabrata | reverse complement strand
AAACCTTAATTGCATTCAAAATAAAAATAAAATCTTAACTGACAAATCAACAGCTCGAAAACTTGAATCTAAGTCTAAGTTTCAGCTGCCAAATCAACAATTCAAACTCTGAAATCGCAATTGAACTGTGAAATCACAATTGAAATTGAAACAATGAAAGGTAAACAATCATTAAAAACGCAAAAACTGATATAACAAGCAAAATGAATTGAAACCTAAAAGTTGAATTTAAATTTTAATAAAATATAACTTATCTTAAACAACTTGTTCTTTATGTTCTTTTAAAAAACTTCCTTATTTTAAAATTTTCTTCTGGTGTGTTATAGCTTTCTTATTTTGTAAATATCAGCACTTCAATTCTGGTTGATTGTTTAATCCAGAAATCTCAGAAATTGCATTTCTTTTCAGCTATAAACACTTTAATCCAGTATACTTTTCAAGACCTTCAATTTTGAAAACACAATTTTTTTATGTAAAAATTCTTACCTACAAAACAAAAAGAAAAATTATTAGTATGCAGAATATGATTAATAAAAATTAAAAAATTCAATTAATAATTTAAAATAATAATTTGATATAAAATAATTAAATTTGCGAAAAATTGTAAATAAAAAATTGACAGCAACAAAAAAACAACTAAAATGCAATATTTAAAAATATACTTTTTACTGTTTATTTTTAAATTTATTTATAATAATAAAACTTCCTTATAGTAACAATTTGATTTTTATTTTTTATTTTAAAGAATATCAATTTCGACTTACGTCATCCTCAGTTCTTAAATTATTATTGTTATTTTTAATTCAAAAGTGACAAAAGCACACAAACAGTGAATAATATGGAAAACCATAATAACACATATAAAAAAACAACGTCTTCTTGCAACCGCTACTTAGATTGAAAGAGTATGTTTGGATTAGTATGTGTAGCGGATAAATATAGTCAAATGCGTAAGCATTTGTTTCTTGAAGGTCACAATTTCCAATGACTTACTTTGTAACTATCTTAAAATGCCGATGAAAAAGAGCGCGTCTGAAAAAAAACTCCTCAAAAGATCTAAAAAAAAATTAAAAGTTGTCAAGTTTGATACACTCCCTCCTGGCTCTTTATGAGTCCGTTAAAAATCATGCTATATGAATTGTACATAACGGAAAGTTAAGATCAAATTTTGATTTCATACAACATCTCACACTGTTGCTCATCTCGTTGTTTTGTTGCTTCGATAAAATCAGATGCATCATGCTTAAAACATCTTCTTTTCGTCGTTTTACTTATCAGTTGAGTTGTGTGAAATGTGCAAAGTGACTAGATCACTCATTGTTACAGGCAGCCCAGAATACTTCTTTGCCCAAACTGCATATAAATGGACTGCTCAAATTTTTTCACAATACGTATTCATATAATTTGTCGTGAAAAAATTTGATTGATCAAAAACATATTTTCAATGATAGGAGTTTCTAATATTAGTTGAGAATTCAACTTAAGTAAAAAGAGTAATTGTTGAAGATTCAACTTCAAAATATCATCGCATTGGTGGTGAAGTGGATAGGGTGTCTGCCAAAGGATCCGTGCTTACTGGTATTACTAAGATTACGAGTTCGAACCCCAACCGGAACACGCAAAAGAGAAAAACCGCGTTTTCTCTGAGATAAATCCAACCATACTTTTGATATGAACAATTCAAATTATTTCCTTAGTTACTTAAGGCCAATTGAACAGTCACTGTCATAGCGAAAGAATGCGGAGAGATTTCATTGTCCGTGCATCGTATAAATGGAATGCTTTGCACGAATCAGTAGTCTCGGGGGCGTTCAATCCACAAAAGTTAAAAAAAGCGTTCATCAACACGCTAGAGAACTAGAGTTTCCATTCCGAGTACTCGGATACTCGAGTACTCGACAATTTCATTAATCTATCGAGTTTTCAAATACCCGGCTAATTGAATCGAGTATAGTAGAATTTTTTTGCCAGCGAACACAAAATTTGTTTGTTATGCGCATATTGTTTGCAAATGCGCATGCACATGCGCATATTGTTTGCACATTCAGTGTCTCGATTAAAATATTAAAAAAAACTATTGGGGTCCCATTGAAATGGACAAAAAAAACACATAAAATTTATAAATTACTATTGAAATTCAACCAATTATAATAGAAACCCAAAAACTAGTAGAAATATTAATGATTTTGTAGGAAATATAACAAAATTTTGATAATTAAAAATAATTATAATAAAAATAACGACGCCTATGGAAACAAATATCACAACAAACAAATGGTCCGAACTAGAAGTAGAAATTTAACTAATATAATTGTTTTGAAAACAAATTTATCCCAAAATAAATAATACATCTCTGTTTTACTTTTTGTTTTATCTTTTTTCTCTTGCTGCGTCGTAGCTGTCAGAAATTCGCTGGCAAAAAAATTCTACTATACTCGAGTTTTAATAAAACTATTTTTTTCTGTAAAATATATCTTAAATTTAATGCATAATTTTAGGCGTCGATATTATTACTTTAGGGAAAATTACTTTAAAAAACCCTACACGAGAGAGCACTGCTAAATGTTTTATTTTTGACTTTTTCTATTCAATTCTTCTCATGTGTCAGTCTCATGTGTCATCTCTTAAACAAATAAGTAAATAACTTTTTATAATTAGATCTGAATAGTTATTTTAATTTGATAAAATCTCCATAGTTTTTTATAAGGTGAGGTCTAAATGTTTAATTTAATAATTTTTTGAACTGGTTTATTATTATTACCCAGGCAAAATGAGTAAAAGAAAATCAGAAGCTTGGAATTACTTTCAAAAAATTAACGCAAATGAAGCTAAATGTAATCGTTGTGGAACAATTCTAAGCTGTAAGGGAAGCAGTACTACTGGACTAATAAACCATTTAAAACTCCACGATTTGTATATTGCCACAAAAAGGAAATGCAATGATTCTGATTCCGAAACAATAAAGTCACAAACCGTAAAGTCAACTTCGTCTAACTCTTCAATTAAGTGTTTTTTAAAAAGTCAAACTAGTTTATCAGAAATTTTAGCAAAATGTGCAGCTAAAGATGGATTTTCATTTAACGCTATGATTAGTTCTGAAGCAATCAGGGGATATGTTACTAGCCGTAATTATAACATGCCAAGAAGCTGTACTAGTATTCAAAAGCATGTATTAACTTTTTTTGATGAAAAAAAACATGAAACTAAAACTGAATTAATAAGATTATTGCACTCAAAAAAGAAATTTAGCATTGCAGTTGATGAGTGGACAGATGTTTTAATGCGGAGATTTTTAAATGTGACTTTGCACTCCTCAAATTCAAAGCAGTTTGTCCTTGGATTAGTTCCAATTAAAGAAAAATGTACTGCTGAAAAAATAAAAGAATTAGTAGAAAACCTTTTGGGAGAGTTTGGAATAAATTTCGAAACGGATATTGTTGCTTCAACAAATGATGAAGCCAGTGTAATGGTGAAGTATTGTTCAATTATTGCTGCAGAAAAACAATTATGCTACAATCACGCAATTCATCTAGCTGTCCTTAAAACTTTATATAAAAAAGTTGATGTAGATGTTGTAGCAGATGAAGACAAGACTGAATATGATGAGCAAGAAGTTTTATACTTTGATGATGAAATTAATAACCAAGATGAAGAGGAAGAACCACAATCACTTGATGACGGAAATTTAGTAATGGAAATGGAAGAATACTCGGAATGTTACTTATTAGTATCTGATATTAAACCAGCATTATACGCAATGCGAAAATTAATTAAATTTTTTAAAAACTCATCAATTAGTACTGAAGTTCTACTGAAACATGTACGACAAAAAGTAGGTAAGAACTTAAAATTGATATTAGATGTGAGAACTCGGTGGAACACATTGGCATCAGCTGTAAATAGATTTTTAAAGCTAAATGACTGTGTGAATAATGCATTAGATGAACTGGGCTTGCAAAGCTTTGATGAAAATTATATCAATGTTTTAAGAAACATATCGATTGCACTTGAACCTACAATGCTAGCAGTTCAAGAGCTTAGTAAAAAAGATGCTAATTTAATAACAGCAGAAGGTACAATCCTATACGTCATGAAGAAGCTTAAGAATATAAATACTGAACTATCACTTAATTTATTGGAAGTATTAAAAATTAAATTGAAAAACGTAGGAATAAAGATATGGTATCACTGCTTATATTTTTACATCAGGGAACTTGCCTTAAACCAAACGAAAATGAGTTTTTGAGCTATTCGTCTATAATATAGCCTTAAAAATTATTCCAAACATTTATTTCAAAGATTGTTTCTTAAAAGTAATACTAATCAAATAGAAAATCGTGAAGTTTCAGAATTAAATTCCCAAGCTGAAATATTAGAAGATGGATTAACAGAATACGATAATCTACAAATTTGTATCGAAACTTTAACTAAATTTAAAGAAGCTAAATGCGATGAACTTATTAACATTGATAAGGAATTTAAACGTATTGAAGGAAATGGAGGAAATAGAAGCCATAATATGGATATATTGTATGATGCGTTGTTGACTGTAAGTCCTACATCAACCTCTTGCGAAAGAGTATTTTCAGTATCAGGAAACACAATGACAAAAATCCGCAGTCGACTAGCTATAAATACATTGAATGCGCTGGTATTTTTGAAATATTATTTCAACCAAAACTAATTTTTTTTTAAATGTGCAATAATAATGCAATGAATTATATATTTATATTATGTTATGTTTTTGTTATAAAAAATGAACTGTTTTTGTTTTAAATCCGCAGTCGGCTAGTCATAAATACATTAGCTGGTATTTTCGAAATATCATTTCAACCAAAATAAAATTTGTTTTAAATGTGTAATAATAATGCAATTAATTATTTATATTTATATTTTATTTTTGTTATAAAAAATGAGCTATTTTTGTTTTGAATAAATAATAATAAAAAAGCTATTTAAAACTATAAAGCATATGGTAATAAATTTTTTTTCCTAAAAATACTCGAGTACTCGAGTAACCGGTTAATTGAAAAAAAAAAACTCGTCTACTCGAGTAATTAAATTTCGAGTAAAATGGAAACCCTACTCAGAACGCATATTGTTGTGGGACTTCACAATTATAAAATTGATTGGTGAATTACGTTCTGAGTTAAGTCTGGTACAGGATAAAAATAACGCTTTTTCAGAAATATAAGAAACCAAGGGTTAATCAAATGACATAAAAGAATTGAAATCTTCTTTAAAAATTCAACCTTCTATATGAGATCTAACTCGACGGATTCCCAAAAAAATTTTTGTTATATTTTCCACTACTTGTCCTTCAAAACACAGAGTTCTAGTCCTAATTTTTAGGAGGTTGCAATGTTTTTTTATAGATCAGATTGCTAGAATACTGATAAAATTTTCTACAAATTTTGAAATATACCAAATTTATTTATCGGCCACTTTCTAAGTTAAGGAGATGGGACGCACACTACCAAACACAAACATTTTCGGTATATGTCCACACCCAAGGATCCAAAAATTAAGAAAAGAATACAATCGTCTTAAAAAAAACTCAACCTCTCATATGACACCTATCTAAATGTCATAAAAAGCGGTAAGATTTTCTTATACGATTCGATTATTAAGCTGCTTAAAAAGAACAAAACGAAACTAGGATTAGCAGCTTTTATGGCCGTTCCAAGAACTTAAGTTGATAGGACCTATAGATGCCCAGAAAACCGATTGTAAAGGTCGGGCGAACACCAAAGTCTGAGAACTAGTGTTCCGTTTTTCATATTACCGCCGCGATGGTAAAATATTCCCAATTTTTCGAAGTTCATTTTTTTGTATATATTGTCCGTTATCACCATATGTGAAAATATGCAAAAATACTCACTTTTGGTGAAATATGCAATCCCTAAAAATATGTATGTATTTAAGCTAAAAAAAACTCATAATTTTGAAAAAATATGCACTTTTGGTAAAATATGCACTTATATGCATTTTAGAGTAAAATATGCAAAAATATGCTCTAACAAGTAGGGCTTAAAAGTCGTAGTTTTACGTGAAACAGATTTCAAGCTTAATCTTTATTCATCAACCGGAGACAGAAGAAGAATGTTGTTTCTAAATTTTAAAGAAAAAAATCATAAAAAAAAGAAATAAAGAAAAAAATAATCGAAATTAAAAAAAAAATAAGTAAATACATTAAGTGTGTGTTAGTGTTTATCAAAATAAAAGTGAAGTGAGGATAAAATGAGTACAGGTATATAATTGGTGAGATTGTTCTTTATTTGGTATTCTGTATTTACTGTTACCAGGCGGTAGACAGGTCAAAGCAGTGCTTTTTTTATTGCTTTAAAATTATTTTAAAACATAAATTTGTTTTGTATTGCCTGGTAACAAGATATATAGAATTTCGTTTTAGTTATTAGTAGGAATTTCGAATTTATTACTTTATCTGTACTCTTCAATTTTGTTGTGTCTTTTGTGTTCCGTTTTTTTGCCTTTCCCTTATCGTGCAACTGTTGCATGAAACCTGTTATCGTGTTTTTGAGACTGAGATACCCCGTTTTTTGTACTGTTTAGTTCTGAAATTTAGGCCTGGTCGAATTTCAGTATCTATACCTGCAATGGCAAAGGGTAAGTCTATGTCTCAACAAAATGGCAGCAGAGTGAAACAACAGCTTAGCATTGACTTCATCAACATAAGAGGTCTCAATTCAAATCTAAGCGAGGTTCATCACTACATCGAAAAAAATAAACCTGACATATTGTTTCTTACCGAAACAATTGTCAATGGCAAAGTATCGAAATTGGATCTCGATAAATACCGGATACCTAGTTACGAATTGGAACATTCCTTTTATAACAAGCATGGTGTCTGTGTATTTGTTCGAAATTCACTTTCATGTATGAGAATTAAGGCCTATGAGTTGAACTCTAAGCACCATAATTCTATAGCATTGAAGATCTCAGGTGTTGATAAAACTATGTTTATAATAGGATTATACAGATACCCAAATTCCCACCCCAGGATATCCGTTTTTCGATCAAATATCGACTAACCTAGATAAGATTACCATAGACAACTCCAAAGCAAGACTGGCCATTCTTGGAGACATTAATATTCATAATAAAGAATGGCTTAAGTATTCATCGCGCACTGACGACGTAGGAAGACAAGCCGAACTGATACTCGCAGATTATCACGGTTTGACGCAATTGATAGAGTGTCCCACTAGAACCCCAGATAATTCACATCATAACAATAATTTGCTGGATCTGCTTTTGACAAACGAACCAGATACTACGAAGACAAAAGTTGAACAGCCCCTCGGAACATCGGACCTAGCACATCATCAAGATCCTAGCACATCGGCAATAAGAATGTTTGAAATCATAAAAGACGGAATGTGGCGGTTTATTCCAAATCGATTAATCACTCCTAAAACTGAGCCTTGGCTCACCCGGGATGTTGATGAGGCAGTGAGGAATAAACGCAAAGCATTTAAGACATATAATTCAAACAAAACACCTGAAACCCATGGCGCCTATAAGAAAGCCAGAAATATTAGTAAATACAAACTAGACTTGGACAAACACGCGTTTATCCAGAAGAAAGCAAAAAAATTCGCCGAGCACCCATCTGGCTCACGTAGTTTCGTTCAGGTAGTTTAATCAGTCCAGAGCAATTTTGCTCGATCCTCTATTCCAACCTTAGTTCTGAATGACATTCTCGTGAGCGACTCAAAAGAGAAGGTGGATCTTTTCGGTCTTATTTTTGCAGAAAACTCAAATATAGTTGAATCTCCCCATTCTCCCACACTCATTTCCCCAGTTGTAACGAAAATTATTTTTCGTTGCAATATTGTACGGAAAATGCTTCTTTCTATCAATATCAACAAATCTGCTGGCCCCGACGGTATTCCACCCCTCATTCTTAAAAACTTTGCTAGACAACTAGCTCCAATTTTACACAAACATTTTCTATTTATTTTTCAAATTAAAACAAATTCGTTGGTTGAAGCCTAATTATTTTATTTATAAAATTTATTTTGACGTTTCGATATAATTTATATCATCTTCAGAAAATGGTAAAAAACTATAACAAAATGAATACAAATGAAAAAATCTCAAAAACATATCAAAAAATATTAAAAAAGCAAAAAACAATATTTTACCAAAAATTATCAAAACTTACATGAAACAATCAAAAATAATAATACAAAAGAAAAGAAAATTAATAAAAAAATTATTAATAATTATTAATAATTAATTATATAGTAAATTAATTTTTTAGATTTAAATTTTAATTAACTTTATTCAAATTTCGTTTTTTCTTAACTTAGTAACAGAAAATGTTTTTTGAAATCGTAAAAAATTTTTGAACATATTTCCGTTTAGTTTTTTCTTTTCTTTTGTATTATTATTTTTGATTGTTTCATGTAAGTTTTGATAATTTTTGGTAAAATATTGTTTTTTGCTTTTTTAATATTTTTTGATATGTTTTTGAGATTTTTTCATTTGTATTCATTTTGTTATAGTTTTTTACCATTTTCTGAAGATGATATAAATTATATCGAAACGTCAAAATAAATTTTATAAATAAAATAATTAGGCTTCAACCAACGAATTTGTTTTAATTTGAAAATTAAAATTACAGCCTACAAATATTTTTTAAAAAAAAATATTTTCTATTTATCTTATAAAACCGGAATATTTTCCGATTTTTGGAAGCTGGCCAGCGTTCAACCCATATCAAAGAAAGGCAGTAAGATAGACCCTTACAATTATAGACCAATTGCAATCCTATCGCTTTTGGCTAAAATATTTGAAAAATATGTTAACTACAATCTATTAGATTATGACATTCAGTATTTCACTTGACATTTCTAAAGCATTTGATAAAGTGTGGCATAAAAATTTCATTGCTAAATTAAAATCTTATGGCATAGACCATCTTACTGTCTCATGGATTCATAGTTTTCTTATAGCTCGCCAATTTCATGTTAATTTAGATAGTATCACATCCAATATTTTCACAACCAATTCCGGGGTTCCCCAAGGTTCTGCACTCTCACCAACTTTGTTTCTTCAATACATTAATGACTTACTTATTTCCACAGTGCACCCAATCCATAGTTTTGCTGATGACAGCACATTGCATGCATCTCCCAAATTTCGATCTCATACTGCAGTTTCCACTGATATAGAGCTGCTAATTGATTCTATCACCAAAGACCTGGATCGTATAATGGACTGAAGTGATCGTAATCTTGTTTCATTTAATCCAACCAAAACCAAACTTTGCCGGCTTTCACGAATAGAGCGACATAAAAATTTCCCTATTAAGATAAACCATGAGGAACTGCGTTGAATCAGTTAAACTTCTTGGATTGGATATTCAAAATAACCTGAAATGGAATAAACATATGTTCAACCTCGCTAAATCTGAAATGCAAAAATTAGGATTCTTGAGTCGATATAAAAAGTATTTCAATTCCGATCAAATTTTGCTAATCTTCAAGTCCTTTATTCGTCCATGTATGAAATACTGCTGTCATGTTTGGGGAGGTGCCTGTCAGTCAACAATTAAATGTCTAGACTCTGTACAGAGAAAAGCAATACGGTTGATTGGTAATACCGAACTAACCAGCTTGATTCACTCCAGCACAGAAGAAATGTGACTGAATTGCCAATCTACTATAAATATAACTTTAGCGAATTATCCTCTAAGGAAATTCAAAATATCCTTCCACCATGTGCGCAGTATAATCGACAAACAAGAGCTGCCGAGTTATCTCATCCATTTGTTGTACAAATACCTCGTTGTAGAACTGTGTCCTTCCAGAACGACTATTTTAATAGAGTGACCAAATTGTGGAACTTAATGCCCTCCTCTGTATTTCCCGATGAATTTTCCCCTCAGGCATTTAAAGAAAATGTACATCATGATTTAAAACAATTAGTATGGTTGTCCCTATATCCTCTTTTCTTCCATTTTTCTCATCTCCGTCCTTTATAGTTGACATGGTATTTTCGGATATTCAAAGAGTCTGTATAATGAATATTTCATATTTAGTGTGCTAAACATGTCTAACTAATTTTTTTTTTTTAATAAAATGTGTTGTGTAATAGGGTTTAGAATATGTGTCACAACAACACATAAATACCTTTTAAGACCTAGGTCTAGACCTGGGTCCCACAACAACTGGCGTTCTGAGGTGTAGATTAACGCTTTTTTTTAAACATCTGTGGGTTGAAGCCACCTGAGACTAAGGATTCCGGCAAACTATTCCATTTGTACACAGTTCGGACAAAGAAGTCTCTCTGCGATCTGCCAGTATGACAGCGCGGGATCTTTACCGTTTCACTGGTTGCGGCAGCCGATTGCCGAGTGGAACGGGGGTAAGAATAAGTTTGAGGCATGATGCCGCTGATTTCATCTGAGCACTGCTGATGACGATATTTGTAAAAAACAACGAGGTCAGCAACAGTGCGACGATGTTGTAGGGAATCAAGTTTTGATGTCAAAGTTCGATCACCCACAATTCGTATAGCTCGCTTTTGAACAGAGTCCAAGAGGGCCATGGAAACAGAGGCAGCACCCTAAACTTGACAGCAGTACTCCATACAGGGACGAATATAGGACTTATAAACATGGAGCAATTGGTATGGAGTGAAAATTTTTTTGCATCAATCTAGGAGGCCGAGTTTTTTAGACGCGCTTTTTGCCATCGCCATTACATGATCGTTCCAGAGTAGGTCATTTAAAACTGTGACACCCAATAAACGAATGTGTTTACATTCACCTATTGGTTCATCACACATACTAAATAAAATATCTTTGGGGAACTCGGTCTTTAATCTGGAAACAATCAACAGCTGTGTTTTGGTGGAGTTGAAATTGACAAGGTTTTGGTCACCCCAGTCGGCGACTTTATTCAGGTCTTTGTTCACGTTTATGGCAGCGTCTCTCCGGGCAGGATTAATTCGTTCGTGCATTTTACCTTTTGGAGGAAGAAGCTCGAACGACTTGTGCAGAGTACTATCATCTGCAAAACTATTTATTGGGTTGCTGGTGATTTTCAACAATTCGTTGATATAAATCAAAAATAGGGTTGGGTACAATACTGAGCCTTGGGGTACACCAGCGTTAATTAGTTTAGACTCAGAAGAATATCCGTCTAAGGTTACCGAAATGTATCGGTCGGATAGAAAATTTTGAATCAGCTTCACAACATTGGGATGCAAACCGTACGCAACGAGCTTGTTCATTAAGTTGGCATGCCAGACTCGATCGAATGCCTTGGAGATGTCTAAAGCGATGACGTATGTTTCACCACCTTTATCAAGTATGCTGTTCCAACAAAGCGCTACATAGTTTAATAGATCGGTAGTTGATCTTTTGTTTCGAAAACCGTATTGGCTGTCGGATATTAAATGATTTTCTTCCAGAAATTTTGAAATATGTGTATTAACATAATGCTCATAGACTTTGGATAGGACCGATAGTAAAGTTATTGGCCTATAATTTGAGATATCGGATTTTGGTCCCTTTTTGGGGACGGGCTGGACATTTGCCAACTTCCAGCACGAGGGAAATATACCAGATTTGTAAGATTGGTAGAAAATTTTAGTTAAAGTTGGTGCAAGTTCTTTGGAAAAGGTTTTTAAAATAATGGGTGGAATATTGTCCATTCCTGATGCTTTGTTGATGTTTAACCCCTTTAAAAGTTTAGCGACTATTTTGAGTTTGAAGTGAAGTTCATTCATATTTACTCCTGAAGACTGGATTTGGGGTATTTCTTTAGGAGTTTCCAAAACAGTGGAGTTCAGAGCAAAGCGTTCAGCGAACAAGTTAGCTTTTCTTGCGGGATCATTGACGATTAAATCACCATCAATAATAGGGGGAATAGAAAATTTTGTACCAGAATTTAAAGAATTAATGGCACTGTAGAAACTCTTGTCAGAAACAGACATAGACGTAAGTTTTGAGGCTTTCGCTCTGTCAATTTCGGACTTTTCGTTTGAGATAATCTGATTAGATATTTTGTTGGCCTTTAGATATTGGGATCGATTAGTGGGAGTTTTGTTATGAATCCAAATATTAAATGATCTACGTTTGTTTCTAAGTGCCGTTTTGGCAGCTTTCGAATACAAGTATTTTTGTTTGGGTTTTACTATGGAGAAAGGGACAAATTTATTGATAGCAAATTGGATGGTTTCTGTAAAGTTTTGAGCAGAAACATTTACATTGTCAGTGTAAAAACAATGACGGTCGAAAGGGAAACCATGGAAAAAATTTTGAAGACCACTCTTATCCATTTTTGAGTAGTGAAATATTTTACGGGGTTTGGGAGCTGTAGTTTTAAGTAAATCAGTTTTGATAACTGATGAGATTAAATAATGATCAGAATTTCCAATACTACCTTTCGCAACATCGACACTCGTAATATCTTGCATTGTGGTAAGATAGAGATCTAGTAGAAAACTATTATCACCGCCATTACGGGGAGTGAAAGTCGGGCTTTTAACAATTTGGAATAGGCCCTGAGACGCGGCAAAAATTTCTGCCAGTTTTCCACTATTGTCAACATCGTCGGTCGATTTGGAGAATTCCAACCATGATTTGTTGTGGACGTTGAAGTCGCCGGTAACGATAACATCACAATTAGGGGACTTTGCTCTAATCTCGTCCATAATTTTTGTCAGTATATTAAAAAAGTTTGGGTTACGTTTGTTGGGGGACCGGTATAAAGCTATTGTAAAAAAAGTCATTTCTGGAAGACAAATCTTTAAAACCATTGTATTGAAGCCGTCACCGTGTAGTTCAAAATTTGGAAAACGCGTGTACGCAACACTCTCATGAATGAATGCGCATACGCCCTGATGGAGTTTGAAAGCTGATTCGAGCCTATATTTGGAATTAAGCGATTCTATAAAGAGAAAATTTTCAGAAACTTGTGTTTCTGTAAGGAATAGTATGTTCGGTTTGTCGTACTCAAGATGATGTTGCACGTGGTCATGGTTAGCGTTCAATCCGCAGATGTTTTGAACATGTATTTAAAAATTTTTTATTGATTCAAATATGTTTTGTCCCTGCAAATTCCGTGGACATGCCGCTTTACGGGCGGGTGGATTGCGCAAATTTGCTTTACCACTTGCAGACTTATTTTTTTTCGGTTGTACTGCCATATATATATCAAAATGTTTATTTTATTTTTTTGTGTTTTATTTTAAAATGCATAACTAAGTAAAAAATCCTATCATACTACAAAATATGACATATGCCAATATTTCATGATAAGATGAAGAAATAATAACAAAATAATAAGTGAAAAACAAATTGTGAAAAATTTTTTAATTAAGTGCTGTAAAAAAACATGCTAGTGCATATTTTTGGTTGCCCTAGATATAAGCTATGGTTTATCCTTATTTTCTTTTGAATAAAATAATAGTGTTTTGGAGCCTTAACCTGATATATAAGTTTAAAAAATCTAGAGATTGTTCTTTCTCGGATGCAGGTGATTTTTACGATTTCAATTAGGGTATCCAATGTCGATTATCGAGTACCCGAGTATTTTTGGCTTTTTCAACATACCCGACTACCCGGGTATCTCGATGTGCTACCCGGGTGATTTGATCGACTGCAAAATTTTGTTTTTCAAGAAGCAATCAAAAGATCTCTAAGCTTAAATTAATATTGATTGGGATGTTGGGTTTCTACATAGGACATGGGACTTTTTATGACTTAAAGGGACAGAGGTCTTAAGAGGATGTTGTTATGTTGGTGTGACTCATATTATAAGTCGTATTACACAACACATTTTATTAAAAAAATATCAGCCAAAAGTTAATTCATGCGACTCAGGTCGAGTGAACAGCATTCGAAAAATTGACTACATTTTATTCTTTTCAACCAAAATCCTGTACCTGTGTGTCTGACAATATAAGGTAATACATAAACTGTTTGTTTAGGCTATTGAACGGAAATGATCATACAGAAGATGCTGGTATAGGCAAAACTATGTGGAATTATCGTTAATGAGAATTCTTCCCTGCCAGACACTTGATAACGGTAGGTCAAATTTGTATGATAAATAGAATAATAGAATAATAGAATCAATTTCTTTAATTTACTGATTTTAAGAAATTTGAATTATTTCTATTGATGATTGGCCATTGGTGTAATTATTTAATAGCCTCTATACATGAAACAAAATCATATTTTAAAAAGTAGTTATAGTATTTTCTTTCTGTTGTGTTATAAAATTGATGACATCCAATAGCGTTTTCAACAATCGCGATACCAGTTTTTTCGATGTTGCTAGTGTGAAAAACTAAAAAACATTGGTATTGAATACTCTAGTCTCTATACTGGCTGAAATTCAGATATTTATAAAACTAATTTTTGCATTGAACTTTTGCAATTAACCCTACACGACTGCACGCCGCAAACCCCCCTCCCCACCCAAACACTTAGTTTTCTAGTTATATATTGTTACGAGTGCAGAAAAATCTAGACGATTACAGAAAGATCTAAACGATTACGGTCACTTCCAGGAAAATAAAATCAACAAACAAGTTAATGAAATGAATATTGTTGTTGTTGTCTCTTCTTAGAAATAGGGTCAACATAAACGATTTTATGAATCAAATCAACATAACGTAAAATAATCGAATATTCTAATGTTTTCTCAAGGTTTCTGCAAAGTGATGTCGAATTATCTAGAAGTATTGCAGAAGGTATATAAGAAAATTACCTTTTGTAGTTTTGAATTAGTTTTATTTTAAACCTGCGATAGTGAAGTTAAAATTATAAAAGTGATCTTTAAATTAGTTTTGTGTAAAGTTATAAGTGCAATAAAGTTATAAGTGTTATCGAGTAGAAATAATTTGTGTATTATTTTGAACGTGGTGTACTGGAAATTTCTACAATAAACCGTTGGAGTTTCTGAAGCTGTTAAAAGAATATTCTAGTTAGGAATATTGTTTGCTGCATTGTTTTCCTGTTGTTGTGAAACAATTAAGGTGTTGAATACTTAATAAAACCTGGTGTGTTTGCTTACTAATCAGTGATCGAACTCAGAAAGAGATTGGGAATTACGTTTATCGAATTGTGAGTTAGGCCAATTCGAAGTAAGGTTGGAAAAACGTAACAATATTAATTCTTTTTCAAATCCCCGGGTATTTCAGAAATTAAATACTCGACTACTCGGGTACTTGCAAAGTCGAGTAATTTGAATACTCTTATTTCAATTATAAAAAAAAACAATTGAACGCAAATGAGCTATCCGACATGTACATCTTATCTTGAAACAAAAAGTTGCAGAATAACGAGCTTTATCACATATATCAAATTTATCTCAATCGGTAAAGGGTACATTAAATTGGAAAAATATCAAAATTTGTTTCTACTGAAATATGCCAAAATGTAAAAATTCTCAAATATATGATTATAAAATATTCCAAAGTATAAATAATTATAAACCGTATAACGTAGTAAGTGTGATTTTATTAAAGTATTTTCTCAGTTATAAGCGGAATCAGTTTAATTCATTCTCTCTCAAACACAAATTTTAATAAAATGATTTATTTTTTGATTAAATTATATTTTTCCATTATACAACACTTAAGTATTTTCAACAAGATTCAGTATTAAAATATACTAACGTGTGAGATTTTATAAAAGTCATAATTATGTATGATTTTGATGTTTTTTGATAATTAATTTCAAAAGTATATTAAAATTAAAAACAAGTGATATTCATGTGATCGCTGATATTTTCGCCGCGTAATTTTTAACACAATATGCTCATACAAAAATTAATTCTTAATTAGAAAACAGTGTTGTAGTTTATAAAATAATATAATGTATTACAACAAAAGGTGATCAGTTAAGTGGCAACAGAGTTTAATTAGTACCATTGTTTTGTTTATTTATTGTAAGATTTAATTTTTTATAAACATGTTTTGATTTAAGAGAATGAGCGGACTTAGTTGATTATCTTAATTGAAGACTGATACAATCTTATGTAGATATATCTATGTAATTATGATCAATAAATACGAGTTATTGTGACAAAATTAAAAAAAAAATGAAAATAATAAAAATAAATAAAAATGATTATGTTGTACTTTAGTTTAGTTAGATAAAAAAACAAAATCGCGAAGTTTAAAGTTCATAGAACATGGATTACTTAAATGATCCAACATTCTCTGCAATGTTCATTAACGGTAGGTTATGAATTTGTTTCTATGTCATTTAGGTTCTCAAGATGTTGTGTTCAATAAGAAAAGATTTTTATGTCAATTTATGTTTAAATGTTGAGTAAAAATGGGAGGATGATTCAAACTACTAAACTTGTTTTTATCATATAAAAATATAATAACAATAACAATAGAATGAGATGAAATGAGAAGAGAAAGAGTAACACATTTATTTGTTAATAAATGTTTGTTTGTGCATTTATATTTTTGGCGAAAGAATTCATCGCATAAAGGTCTTGGAAATAATCAAAATGAATAAAAAGTGATATAAAAATTTTGCCAGTATTATTTTAACTAGTATCGCCCAGGGGTCGGAATTCGGCCATTGTAAATAGAAATTGTAAATAAACTCACAACAAAATAACTACATACAACAAACAAAATAATTGATAAAAAACCACCAAAAAACACATCTTTACATTTCTCCCTTTTTCCTCACAAAAATCATCCGAAAATTGTGCTTCGGCACATCTACTGCTCAAGACCTTTCCAGTTGAACTCATTTGGTATTGATAAGGTTACGAGTTCGAACCCCAACCGAAACATGTTTAGGAAAGTTGTTTTAATTTAATTATAACTGTAAGGTTTATTCATATAAACCCAAAAACCGTTTTCGAATTGAAAAATTCATTCGATTCACAAATATACTTGACATTCTGTCTCAAAATTGATTTCAAATTTTTTTTTTTAAATAAAAAGTGTTGTGTAGAAGGAATTACAAAATGTGTCACAAAAACACATATATACCTTTTAAGGCCTTGGTTCCACAACAACATGCGTTCTTAGGTGATGGTGGACGCTTTTTTTAAAAAGTTTATGGATTGAAGGCACTCAAGACTATGGATTCAGATAGAGCATTTCATTTATACGATCTTTGCACAAAGAAGTCCCTTTGCTTGTTACTATGACAGTAAGTAATTTCGACAGTTTGACTGTTTGCACAAACCGATTAACAAGTAAAACGGGGAAAAGAATATGTTTGATTCATAATAGATCTGATTTCATCCGAACACTGCTGGTGACGAGGGCGACGATGTTGTAGGGAATCAAAATTTAATGTTAAATTTCGATCACCAACAATTCTTATAGCACGTTTTTGAGCAGAGTCCAGAAGAGCCAGAATTGTAACAGATGCAACGCCCCAAACTTGACAACAATACTCCATACGGGGACGAATATAGAACTTATAAATGTGGAGGTATTGATCCGGAATAAAATTGCAGTAGGAAATCTGGTAGACCGTGCAGGTCTACCAGTTGGTCTTGTACGCAAACTTACATTCACCCTGTGTTAGCTCTAGCAGGCGTGAATCCTGGTGACCAACCTCTACACACAAGAAAATTTAGAATTAAAACAAAACAAAAAACAACGCGTGCCTCCAAACATCACCTAGGATCTCCGGACGGGATGACCCGCCATGACACCACTCTCCCAATAATATTAACACTAGTCTAACATGTTTTGATATATCGAATAAAGCAAACAAACAAACAAATAAGAAAAAGAACCCTAACTAATCTTATTATAAACACAAAATCCTGTACAAAACAAAACATAAACATTATAAAACACTTAACTGAACCTGCTGGGATGATGCCTTCATCCAACTGCCATGAAAAGAACTCTGAATTTCCCACTTCCTACATGTAATTTCTATTATAGCCATTCACAAATTCCAGTATTCTCCCAATTAATAATTACATTAAGTTTACATAATCCACGTTTGATCTATATTTCCTCATCCTAGTATAAACCATTCATTTAAGGTAGGTTTCATATAAAAATCTACCTATTGCAATGGGCTTCATCTCGGAATTTCGGAAAAATGTTGGTGCCACACGACTATATATGATAAGCGGATACGGAAAATCAAAATGAAAAAAAATTTATATATATGTATATATATATATATATATATATATATATATATATATATATATATATATATATATATACATATATATATATATATATATATATATATATATATATATATATATATATATATATATATATATATATATACATATAGATATATATATATATATATATATATATATATATATATATATATATATATATATATATATATATATATCAGTGGCGGATTAAGAGTTCAGGGGGCCCTGGTGCGGGTAAATTTTTGGGGGCCCTTTATCCTCATTTTTCAAAATTGATTACTAAATAAAACGGTCATTAGCTTCGAAAAAAACCCTAGTAAATTAAAGTATTTTCAAAAATTCATTTTTGATGGCTAAAAAACAGAACTGATTTTTTGATGATTCAAAACTGCATGTCTGAAATAAGAACTGCGAAAAACGATAACAATTACACCCTTAAAAAATCTCTGAAATAGAGTATATACCAGAGGTGGCCAAGCTTCACTACACGTGGAGCCGCTGTACAATAATCTCTCGTTACGAGAGCCAACATAAAAATAAAAAATTTCAAAGTATCAGTTGTTTGGAAATATTTATTTTATTGAAAACCAAATATATACTTATAATTAAAAATCCATACAAATACATATTTAAATTTTGTTACATGACATGCTTGATGGTAGATGGCATGTTTGATTGTAACTTGGCCGTGAATTTTCTGAAATCTGGTTCATAGTTTGTTAGCGCAGTATGAAATAATTCCGTTAAATGCTCATTTGTAAGTTGGTTTGATTCGGTGGTTTGATTTTATAAACTTCATTGTTGAAAAAAGTGATTCACAACAATATGTGAGATCATTTGGAGATTGTTGTGTATTTGGCTTTGTGATGCATTTTAAGAATGTGATCTGCCTGTAGCTCTAGTAATTCCATTTCTCCTGAGGCACTGTCATTCAAAAGATAACAAGGAATCGATAAGCCCTCGTTAATAATGTCAATCTCGAATGGATTTACAAGTAAATTAAGAGAAATATTTAAATTATTCAGATCATTAAATCGCAAATGAAAGTCTTTCAATAATTCTGCTAATTTACTGTTGTATTCACTCTGTTTGTTATCATTAATTTTAGAGAGTATGTTCTTCAGACGAGGAAAGTGGTTGAACACTTTTGTTGTTAAATCTCGTTAAAAAAGTTGAATTTTTTTCATAAAACTCAGAATCGTTTGAATAATATCAGTAATAACTTTATCTTTTCCTTGTAATGCTAGGTTGAGGGACTGCAGATGCTTCATTATATCAGTCAAAAACATAAAGTCATTAATCAATTCATCATCCTTTAATTCCAGATAGTGTTTTTCTTTTCCTTTGAGGAAATTTCTGATATGTTCCATTAAATCAATGAAATCACCGTTTGTTTCTTGCAATTTCCTTATGTTTTTAATTTCGTTATTATGGTCAATTACTCATTTTTTTAGTTTAGGCCTTAGGGCAATATCTTACTGTCGTAGATGTAGAAGCGGTTGAGGTAGCATATGTCGGATTTGTACGTGTATTTTAATTCTATTTAATTATGAACTTATTCATTTTTTAATTGGAATATTAAAGGATACATTAAATTTAACGTCGGCAAATTGCCTAAAGATAAAATATCAAAAATATTGTTTATAAAAAAATTGCAGAAAAAGATAATCATAGAAAAACAAACGAATCCAAAAGGAAAACTTTTGATTTTGAGAAAGATTTTTGTGTATTAATTTGAGACAAATACAGGTGATTTTATTTTTAGGCCACTAGAATATGTTAAACGTATAACCTTAAATAATAAAATTAGTTAAATTTATTTATAACAGCGGATTTTAAACTTGATTCACGAAGTAAAGTAGCATCAAACTAAAACAAAGCCGCAAAAAACTCCAACAGTAGTAACTTCGACAGGACGGACCTCAATATAATAATATGATTGTATTAAATCATGGGTGGTATATACAATGTGTATCCTGAATTGATTCTCAAGTTCAAACGATACTCTTGCAGCAGTTTTTAACTATGGGTTCCATTGTTTTCTCAGATTCTCAAATAAATAATTCCAAATAAAATTTTGCAATCTAAAAGCAATAATCTATTCGAATATTTTAAATAAAGATATATAATTTATAAAGAAAATAAATAAAAAACAAAAGTTTTAATTCCGAACTTCCGAGAGTCCCGACTGGAAATTAGTTCAGGGAACCCGGATTATGATCAGATCCAGATCAGATTTTCCGTAATACGGCCATCTGATCAGTTCCTGATCAGCGTATAGTACCGTTTCCCTTGATCCGGTTATCTGATCAGTTCCTGATCAGTCTACAGTACCGTTTCCCTTGATCCGGCTGTCTGATCAGTTACTGATCAGCGTGCAGTACTTTATCCGTTGATCCGGCTATCTGATCAGTTACTGATCAGCGTGCAGTACTTTATCCGTTGATCCAGTCATACGATCAGTTTCTGATCGAAAAAACTCATCTTATCCGATGTCCTGAACTGGATAATAATACAAAATTTAGTTTTTTACCTGATCCATTCTGTATATAATATATTGCTCATTAAACAATAAATTCGTTGTTAATGGTATAACTGAATTATTATTTTGATTATATTATCGACGTCATAATAGTACATTTACCCGAGCAGAAATTAGTTAGGGAAAACCTGAATACAGTCAGGTCGTGATCAGGGCCTGGTCAGTCCTACAAGGGCAATCTCTATTAGAGCAAGCTGATGTGGGACTGTTTAGGGCCTGATTTAGAATACCCTTTTAGGGTTTACCTTATTTGAATACATCCGGCCCGGATCAGGTTTCTCGTATTTGACCCCTAGCTGAAATTTCAATTGGTTAAAATTCACTAGAGTATTATCCATTTTAGAAATATATATAGTTAAAATCGTTTCATGTATGTTTCAGTTATAGCTTCTCGGCTGAAAGACTATAATAATAGTCATTAAGGTGGTATGTATGTTTTAATTTTTTCCATTGTAATTTTTTTATTTTAATTTGATTAATTTATGTATATAATATATAAATATATATCAGGGCCTGGTCCGGATATCCCAATCAGGGCCTGATCCGATTATCACAATCAGGGTCTGATCCGGTAATCCCAATCAGGACCTGATAGGGCAAAAGCGTTACACTCATGATCAGGGCCCAATCAGGCTGTCCAACCAATGCCTGATCTAGGTAAGGGCAAACCTGATCAGGGCCTTACTTGAGCCCTGACAAATTTCTGCTCGGGTACTTAACTTAAAATTTTTTTGTGCAAAAAATTTTCTCATTCTTCACGAATTTTTAATAACTTTTTAAAAAGTTAATTATAATATACTTAACTGTAATAATTAACTGTAGACTGAATCTATTTAATTGTTTAATATTTTGTACTTATAAGTACAAATTTATTGTAGAATCGAAAACAGCATTGTCAAACTTACAGTTGTGAGGGATCTTGCTTATTAACCTTAAAGCATATAATTTAAATTTTTATCTTGCATCTCCTCTTTACTCAAGAATTTCCAAATGTTTTTTGTTAGCAGTAATTGGTGAAATACTTATTATGTTGATCAAAAATTATTCTATTTGAAATATGACAAGTGATCTAAAGCAGGTATGGGTGAAGTTAGTTTTCGAATCCAAACTTGGATCCATACCTTCATAGGAGCCTATGTGACAAAGAGTTTTATGATACCATTGGAAAAATCATCAATAATGCCAAAACTTGTACTATAATAAAATAAAAATAAGAAATAATTAACAAACTTACTGCTAAATTTATAAGCATTTGAAGTGTACTTGAAATTATGAACAAAATTAAGGAAAAATGGTAATATTTTTTTCATTTATTTAATGTCAAATTAATATTTAAGAACAAAATTAATTCTAAACCTTTGAACGGATCTGGTATGGATCTCTTGACCAGACCGGACATGAAACTGTTGAAAGGATCCGGCATGGATCTTTAAGATAGATCCGGAATAGATCTTTGAAATGGATCCGGAATGGATCTTTGAAATGGATCCGGAATGGATCTTTGAAATGTATCCGGCATGGATCATTTAAACGGATCCTGTACGGATCCTATATGGCGTGACGATTTTTCATCATGTCCGGATCAGGAGGCCTGATTCATCCCTGATCAGTCTTCAGGCAATCCTGATCCGGATCGGACCCTATACTGATCTAATTTCTAGTCGGGGTGATGAAACTCTAGGCTCGAATCACAATGGCAACTTTCTTGGAGCTCTTGATTTTTTGGCTAAATTTGATCCTTTCTTAAAAGAGCATAGTGATAAATTTGGCAACAAAGGAAGAGGTATGCGACATCTGAAGCAAACTTAATGAAATGATAAAAGTGATTGTTATTGGGATATTTTTATGAAGAACGTCGTACCTCTCAAGCACAATATGTGACGAATTTATTACCACCATGGGGCAATAAATCAAAAATCGTATTGCAGCCGACGTCATTGACGCAGTTTATTATTCGATTAGTGCTGACTCCACTCTGGATGTAAGTCATTCGGATTAATTGGCTTTTTGCATTCGATATGTAAAAGATGGTAAAAGCAATAAACGATTAGTTGCTTTTATTCCAATTGAGGGTCAAACATAAGAGTATCTTTTTGGCATCGTTTAAAAATTCCTCGAAGAAAACAAAATTGACATAAAAAATTGCAGAAACAGTCATATGACAACGCAAACAATATGGCCGAAATTAGTGGCGGTTTTCAAGCGTTGATTCGATTGTTGTAAGGATTGTTGAAAAGAGTGTTTGTAAAGATTTTTGATTATTTTTTTTATTTCTATGAAATTAGACTCGATGTCAATACTGTTACCGTTACTAATCAATAACACATTTACATCGAGAGTAAAGTTTCTCACGTTACCAGTGTAGTACCGATGATCTAGTAAATAGAATAACTAAAACACTTTTTTTAGAAAAGTTATTGAAATAAATATAAACAAAATATTTAAATTATACTTTAGTCAGATTTATTTTATTTCAATTAGTAAATAGAATAGTTTTAATTATTATTTTCAGTAAAAAAACACACAAACAATTTTATAAAGAATAGTGTTGCAATAAACTTTTAATAGAATTTCAATAAATATTCTTCTATCTATCTTCTTCTATCTTCTATCTTCTTCTATATAAATAAAAATGTAAATGTTCGTTTGTTCAAAATAGGTAATCTCCTAAAGTACTGGATCGATTCCTTTGAAATTTGGACGATTAGTTGCATTTCAATAAAGGCGGGGTTTTACATGATTTTTTTTAGCTGTATATGTTTCATAACATAGGCTGTCAACAAGTACAAGTTTTTCACCTCTTGTATTCTCAATTAACTCAATGTTATGGTCGAGTTTCACTTCATGCTTAATTTGATCGATTAGTTTTGTATAGTGATCAGCCCATAGATTATTTTGTGTCCTCTTTTCGGTAGGACTGTCCTCCTTTGGAGCAAGAAGGTTCTCCGTCCTAATTTACTATAAAGATGTCCTCTTCATTCGTTTTATTTATTTTATCAATGAATTTTATTTTTAAATTAAAACATGTTCTCTGTCGGAAGAGTAAATGTCGTATTGCTTTCGTGTTTAATGTATTTTATTTTCTCACAAATTTGCAATGCTCATTGCTCGCTCGCATTGTAAACTTTTGATCGAAAATAAACTAGTTCATTAAACATCTCAACAATAAAGTACTATTATACAGTTAGTTTCTTAGGTGCCTTTGCGTGTCAAAACATAGATGCAATGAAAAATGCTGAAAAATATGGTCGAAAATTTATTTATTTATTTATTTATTTACTGCCATCCATATATATATTAATTTGGCTAATACATTAACGAGAATAAAACACAACAGTTACAAAAATTACAATCAAATTTACAACAAAATTAAATTAATAAAGGTACTTAAGTCAAAATGCCTAAAAGTTACTTACAGATCTTTTAAAAACATTTCTCGATTTCATGAAATCAAAGCATTCAAAGAATTTATTAAAAATTCTCATACAATTGTTTACTGATTCATTAGAGCCATAATTAGTTCTACTAAAATTAATCGCAAAAAATACATCACGTTGGCGAAGCTGCCGAGATGGAACATATATATCAAAATAATTTAATAAATTTGAGCAATCTATGCGACAACACAAAATATCTCTTGCAAAAACCGCACAAGCAACCTCTCTTCTCTTATACAGCGTTTTCAAAGTTAACAGATCTAATCGACTTTCATAAGGTTCTAAAGAAAACTGACGAGTGTTATTTGAAGGCAATCTATTAAGAGCAAAGATAAGAAACCTTTTCTGCACGCTTTCAATCCGTGACGAATGGGTAACATACAGCGGATTCCAAATAACAGAACCATATTCCAAAATTGATCTGACATATGCACAATAAAGCGTTTTCAGCGTTAATGGATCACAGAAATATTTAGTATTACGTTTGATGCACCCTAGCATTGAATTAGCTCGACCAATCATGTAGTCAAAATGATCATTAAATGAGTATGAAGCTGTGAAAATAATGCCTAAATCCTTGAACTTATAAACTCTTTCTAAGCTATTATTGCAAAAATAATAATCAGCTAAGATAGGCGATTTGTTTTTAAAAATTGACATAATTTTACATTTAGAAATATTCAAAAATAACTCATTTTCTACAGTCCAAATATGTAATCTATTCAAATCACTTTGGAAATTAATTGTATCAGTGATTGATTTTATAGTAATATAGGCCTTCATATCATCTGCATATAATAGGAATTTAAGAAATTTAAAACATTTACAAACATCATTAATAAATAGAATGAAAAGCAAAGGTCCAAGATGACTACCTTGCGGCACACCAGAAGTTACTTTAAAAGACGTAGAACAATGATTACCAATTTTAACATACTGCGTACGCTGTGATAGATATGATGAAATCCATTTAATAGGAATCATTTCACAATCAAGTTTTTCAAGCTTAAGTAATAATTTAGGGTGTTTAACCTTATCAAACGCACTGCTAAAATCAGTATATATTACATCAACTTGCTCATAATTTTGCAGTGCATCCGAGATATAGCGCGAGAATAACATTAAATTGGTTGTAGTTGAACGTCCAGATAAAAAACCATGTTGTTCTGGAGCAATAAACTTTCTAATATGAAATTCCAAAAAATTTTTAACTAGTTTTTCAAAAAACTTTGGCAACACTGAAATTAAAGCGATACCCCTATATTTACTAATATCATCACGCTTACCAGATTTGAAAATTGGTCTTATGAAAGATAACTTCCAAATTTCTGGAAATATACCGGAGGATAAACTCATGTTAAAAATCAACGTTAGTGGAGCAGCCACGGTACATGCACATCTGTTGAATAAGATGGGAGGCAAGCCATCTGGCCCGGCACCTTTAGAGATGTCAAGTTCATTCAATCCCGCAATGATTTCTTCCATGGACAATTTCAACTGGTTATAAGGACTACTAGACTACTACTACTAGAAATTCACTGAGTTTCATTTTTATAGAAAACTCACAAATGCAACAAAAATTAAACGAGATTGGCTAATCTATTCACCGTCAGCCGAAGTAGTTTTTTGTTTTGTATGCCGTTTATTTGGTGATTTGAATGGAAAATCGCAAGCATTTTGATTAAAAAGATTCAATAATTGAAATAATTCATCACATTTCGAAGCATGAAGAGTCTAAGTATCACATGACCAATAATTTTACATATAAAATGCGTATCAAAAATGAACTTACTTTCGAGAAATCTTTTAATAATACAACTAAAATTGCATCACGAGGACTTGCTTTTCGTGGTCACGATGAAATTTTAGGATCAAAACAGCATGGAAACTTTCTTGGATCTCTTGAATTATTGGCTAAATTTGATCCCTTTTTACAAGAACATATTTCTCGTTGCAATAAAGGAAAAGGTACACTCTTTTCATGTAACATTGACAAATGATTTTTTTTATTATTCGGAATATTTTTAGGAAAAGTATCGTATCTTTCAAGCACAATTTGTGAAGAATTCATCTCTATCATGGCAAAACATGTTAAAAATCACATTGTTTCGGAAATTATAGAGTCTCGATATTATTCGTATAGTGTCGATTCCACTCAGGATGTGAGCCATACAGACCAGTTGTCTTTTTATGTTCGATATGTTAAAAGTAATACCATTTGTGAACGATTTATTTCATTTATTGAAATCGAAGGTCATACATCGAATTATCTTTTTGACATCATTATGAAATTCCACATTGAAAACGAAATAAACATTGATAATTGTATAGGCCAGTCATATGACAACGTTTACAATATGGCAGGTATTTATGGTGGCCTACAAAGATTGATTCGTCAAACAAATGAAACAGCAATTTTTGTCCCTTGTTCTGCTTATTCATTAAATTCGGTAAATATAGTGTTTCTGGCAATACTGCTGCAACTAAGTTTTTTGATATGGCTGAAAAACTTAATGGATTTTTCGTATATTCCCCTTTTCGATGGAATCGATTACAAGAACAATTAACCGAAAATAGCGAATACATGTTAAAGAGAGCAACTGGAACGAGATTTTCAGCTAGATACGAATCAGTTCACGTTTTACATTCTTGTTATTTAAAAGTGTTGCATGTTTTAAAATCTTTCCTACATGAGGAAAGCTTCAGTGATGATAACAAAGCGGTGGTAACAGGTTTGATAAAAAAACTATGTCAATTTGAAAATATTTTGATGCTTGTCCTCTGGAAAAGTGTACTAACCCAGTTTAATTTTGTGAATCGAGCATTACAAAAATCTAATTTAACTGTCTCGGTGACAAAAAACTGTTTGATTTAATAGTTACAGATTTGGAAAATAAAGATTACAACAAAATTTTTGATGATGCCTGTCAGCTTTTAAATTCTGTTTTATCTAATATTCAAACCGCAAATAATATTCAAACTTGCTCAACGTCACAAACACTTTGTCTAGAGGAACAAAAAGACCACCTTGAAAAATCGTTGTTCAAGCCAATTATAAAGGCTTTGCTTTTCAATATGAGAGAGCGTGCTAAAGATTATGAAGATCTAGATAGTACTCGTTTTTGATACATCTAAATTTAATGAGTGATGAAGAGATTGCTAATTCTTGCAGAACAATAACCGCAAAATACCCAAAAGATCTCAATGCAAATCAATTGATTGACGAATGTCAATTTGCCAAAATTTATTTCACATTTGATAATTTAAATTATGAATCGATGTACAAAACAATGTTCAATAATAATCTTTCCACCACTTTTCCGAATATCGATATTTTATTACGAATGTATTTATGCATGTTTGTCGATAATGTTATAGGCGAATCATTTTCAAAACTGAAGTTAATCAAAAGTTATTTGCGTAATACTATGAGTAATGATCGTTTGAACGATTTATCCATTATTTCTATTGAAAATGAAATTTTGGACGAAATTAAATTCGATGAAATTATAGACACTTAAATACAGAAAAAATGTAATTTTAATGCCTGAAAATAAATATACTTCAAACTTGTCTGGTTTTAGTTTCTTTTTTGCTTATGCTTGGGGCCCCTGAATCGCGGGGCCCTGGTGCGGTTGCCTTAAAACTTGTATGATAATCCGCCACTGATATATATATATATATATATATATATATATATATATATATATATATATATACACCTACCCATACAAGGTTGTACAACTGGTCCAGTAATGGTCCATTACTGGCAGCCAGTAATGCAGCAATGGGCGAGTACTGGCAACCACGACTGGGCCATTAACATAATTTTACTGGATGATAACTTCGGACAATAAATGGTTGCCATTCTTGGGCCAAATACTGGCAACCATGACTCTGCCGTTAAAAAAAATATACATTACTATCATATGTAAATTTAAATAAATTAAATACAAACTAATTTAAAATAAAATAAAAATGACGGAAAAATTCAAAACTCCGCGAGCAGAAATTAGTTAGGGAATGCCTGAATACAGTCAGGGCCTGATCACGGTCAGATAAGGCAAGCCCTATTAGGGCAATCTGATGTGGGCCTGTTCCGGATCTGAATTAGAATACCCTTTTAGGGCAAACCTTATTTGGATAAATCCGGCCCTGATTTGATTTTTCGTATCTGACCCCTAGTTGGGCAATCTGATCAGGGCCTGATACAAAATGCCTTACTACGGTTTGCCCTATTTAAGTTTATATGGAAAACTTGATCAGTGCCTGATCCGTTTATCCCAATCAGGGCCTTATTAGGCGAAAGCGTTACACTCATGATCAGGGCCCAATCAAACTAGGGCTAACCTGATTAGGGCCGTATTTGAGCCCTAAGAAATTTCTGCTCGGGTCCCCATACAACTGGTTCAGTTGCAAGAATGGCTGAATAATGGCAAACACCGCCCTGACTCCGCCATTAAAAAAAAACATAAAATAATATTTTTATACAATATTTAAATAAATTATTCACAAAATAATTAAAATAAAATAGAAATGAAAATAAATTAAAACATATACCAACCTTTTCTTTATTACATAGTCTTTCAACCGACAAGGGGATAACTAAGCTATATGTGAAATTTTTCAAACTATGTATTTCTAAAAGGGATAATACTCTAGTGAAATTTAAAAAAAATGACAGATCGGCAAATTCATGGCTACAGTACTGGCCCAATAACAATAGCCAAGTAATATTTACCATTCATGGGCCAGTGCTTGGCCATTCAAAGGTAACAATATACTGGCTATTTTCTGTAAACCATAGATCGGCCGATGATTGGTTCTAGTGTTGTCCCAGTAACAATAGCCAAGTACTGTTAACCATTAATGGACCATTGCTTGGCCGTATGTCAATGTCTGGCAAAACCTACTTGGGTATTTTCAAGCGAAAGTACTGTTGGTTTTTTGTAAATAAAATGGTACTGGGTGATCCGATTTTAAATCGGTTTTCAATTTTAAACAGCTCAATATTGGTGGAGTATTTTGGTTTATAATTTGTTTTTTATCCCATCTGAATCATTAAAAAACATTTCAAAAATCCTTCGTTTATTTAAATTTTTCTCTCTATCTAAAATTTTAAAATTTTGCAGGGGTAGATTTACATTACAACTTTTCGTATGATTAGATAATGCACTCATATTATCATTATTTAGTTTTTTTGCGTCGTTGAAATGTTGTTTCACACGTTTTCCTAGATATTGTGTTGTTTGACCGATATATGTCTTACCACATCCACAATCAGCTTGATAAACTAAATTTGATTGAAGATTTATAAACACCAATTCTTCAGCACTCCATTCTTCAGCAGAATACCAGCTATCAGAGGAGTACATATTAATATCATTGGATGTTGTTTCATTATTTACCAATATCGATAGTAATCTTGTTATTTAACTTGTGAACAATAATTGGAGTGAAATTAAAAAACTAAAATTAACAAAATTACAATTTGTGGAAGCGATGGAGTTGGTTTTAAACAACTGTGAATTCACCTATAACCAGCAAGCTTATAGACAAATTTTTGGAAGTCCTATGGGTTCTCCTGTTAGCCCATCTTGTGCAAACTTAATCATGGAGTATATTGAAGAAACCGTTTTAAAAGAAATGGAGATCAAACCACCATTTTTCTTTAGATATGTTGATGACATTTTTACTGCTTTTCCAAAAAACAAAATTCAAGACTTTCTTAATAAATTTAATAGTTCTAATAATAAGATACAGTTTACTTTTGAAACAGAAATGGATAACTGTTTACCTTTTTTGGATCTGGTCGTACACCGTTTAAGTAATGGCAAATTAGTAACTGATTGGTTCCATAAAAAAACATGGTCTGGTAGATATTTAAATTATAATTCATGGCTACCCGAATCTTATAAAAGAAATACAGTTACTTTAATGGTCCAAAAAATTTTGAGCTTATCAGATCTACAATTTCACAATAAAAATTTTAAATTACTTTTCGAAACTCTTGAAAAAAACAATTACCCAAAAAATTTTGTACGGAAAATACTAAATCAGCAAATTTATGGAAAAGAAAAAATAACTGTGGGTGAAACATCTGTTAATAACAACAACAAAATTTACATTACTTTACCATACGTTAAAAGTCTTTTTGAACAACTAAAACAATTTTTTAAAAATTTTAATTTTGAAGTCGTAGGAACAGCCAATAAAACATTATATGACACCATCTTTTCAAAATTAAAAGACAAAACACCAATAAATCTTCAATCCCGCATGGAGGGATCAGTTTTTATAGTTTTGAATATTTTTTTATTTTTGATCTACGGGTGTGACAACCCCGCGTACTCCAGTCCCTGCTATTGACATACGAGTTAACGTGAGATATCACATACCACTGGCAATAGCAGTGAGATATTACTAGCCAAGGTGACATCTTAGGGGTGGTGGCGGATGAACTGTATTCAGTCAACGGTAGCACCCTCAGTCTTAGCTGTGAAATAATACTTGATGATGAGACGCTATTGCTTCCTTGAGGAAACGAGCTTTCATATAACTATGTGTGGGTTTTAATCTTCAAGAAAGATAGAGCGTCACAGGATCAAGGAATATGCAACCGGCTGGATTATTGGCAACTACAGTTTTGTTTTGTTTCAGCAAATTTTTGTAAAAATTTGCTATTTACTTTTTAATTTACTTTATATTTTCTCTATTCTATCATAAAATATTGGCCTATGTCATATTTTGTCAGTGATAGAATTTTTTGTTTAGTTATCCATTCTTTAAACAAAAATATAAAAAACAAAAAAAGAAGATTTACGTCCATCAACATCTTTGAACGTATGTTGTTGTGGGACCTTGGTCTTAAAAGGTTTTTATGTGTTATTGTGACACATATTGTAATTCCTACTACACAACACATTTTATTAAAAAAAAAAAAAAAAAAAAAATCAAATTTAGTTTATCAAGCTGATTGTGGATGTGGTAAGACATATATCGGTCAAACAACACAATATCTAGGAAAACGTGTGAAACAACATCTCAACGACGCAAAAAAACTAAATAATGATAATATGAGTGCATTATCTAATCATACGAAAAGTTGTAATGTAAATCTACCCCTGCAAAATTTTAAAATTTTAGATAGAGAGAAAAATTTAAATAAACGAAGGATTTTTGAAATGATCCGTATTAAACAACATAAAAATTGTATAAACATACAAACAGATACAGACTTTCTTCATAATACTTATGATTTTGTTCTAAGTTGATTTTTAACATAATTTTTTTATCTCACTATTTATCTCACCTAGTGAGATAACGCTACAAAATAACCACCCTGTACCCTATTTCACCAAACTTACAAATTTTTAATTTCAGGCAAATTTTCACAAATTTTGTTAAAATTTGTATGAAATTACAAATTTGTAAGTTTGCTGAAATAGGGTACTGGTCGTTAAAGAATCATTCTTGCATACTAAATAATATACCGTAAAAAAAAGTCAATATGGTATCTATAGAAATATTCAAAGCAATTGAGTAATTGTGGTGATGGTATTTAACGCTCAACATGTTGATTCGATTAATATTGTTAAAATTTTATTTCACGTACTAACTCAAAAATTTTAAAAAGTAGAATAGATTTTTTTTGAGCCAATAACACATTTATAGCCTATAGGACACAGTTTGATTTTTAAGCAGGGTTTCGAACCCGAACCAAACCCGAACCCTGAATCCGCTCCGGAGCAAGATTTTTTTTAAATTATCTGAACCCGAGCCCAATTAAAAACGCGGTTCAGGTTCAATTTTAAATATAGGAAATTTAGAAAGTTTGCGTAAGAAATTTTCATATTTCGTAAAACTTTTTTTTGTTTCAAACAAAATTATTTTGGTTATTATTTGTTTCAGTAGAGAATAGTAAATAGTAAGAATTAAATGAAATTTTTTTTCCAAAATAAATATGTGTGTAACATAAATACGGTATGCATAGTAACATAAAAAAATAATGAATTCATAAAAAAAATCGAAAAAATTGTTTTTTTTTGTAATAAATTTGAACCCGAACCCAAACCTGAACCGAATCCGAACCCACCATATTTTAATGTATTGAACCCGAACCTGAACCTGCACCCAAATTTTTCTGGGTTCGAAACACTGTTTATAAGTTATCACAATTTATAAATTAAAATTATATGGAGAACCTGGTTAAAATGGTTTCTAAGTGATTTATTGTTGAAAACATTGTGATGGTTTGTTTAAGTTTTTTACGGTCGGGTGTCACCCCAAAATGGGCAAAACCGGGGGCGAAAAACCCCCCACCCCCCCCCCCCCCTAACTACGCTTCTGCGGAAGCTGCAACATTTTCTATGAAATTTTAAAGCGTTGGAATCTGTATACATTTGAACCTAAGATTGTACATAACTTCGATCCGATGAGCCTCTTATAAGGCGCTTTAATTTTATTAAAATAAAACACAAAATCAAAATTAACAAGTATGATATCTGAGTTTGAAAAAAAGTTTGTTTATTTTTTTAAAATTGTTTGGTCAATAAAAAATATCATAGTTTTTTTTCTATGGGGATACGTGGGTTAATGTGTAGCACTACCATTACCACAAATTTATTAAAACCAATCAGTTCTATTAAATCAAAACATAACTATTGTTTTATTAATTAACAATAAAAAAAAAGATATTTTATAATATATTAATTTTAAGTAATTTTCACTTTAGAACACGAAACATTAAAGTTATTCATCTGCTACATAAATATTTTTCTTTGGTTTTTAAAGATGTTTTGAGTAGTTCTACTACATAACATGTTTAATAAGTATAATATAACTTAAAACCATATTGTGTTTTTTTGTGATACCATTCATAAATGTGGGGTCTGTGCAATAAAAAGTTTAATAAAAAATTTAAAATTAATTTTTAATTGACAAATTTATATAAGCTAAAGAATAAAAGAACAAAAATATGGATTATGGGAGATCATCAAATGGTTTGTTGAACGATTTAGTAATTTTATAATATTAAAAGAAAAATATAAGCAAAACCACTTATTTCGGAATGGTTTGTTGTAGACAAAATTATTATTGACATTTGAAAACCTTTCTAAAGTAAAGAAAAAGCTAAAAATTGTCGAAATGTTTTAAGGCTTTCAGGTTTTTGTCGGTGGTCCAATCGGTGGTTGTGTTGAAACAGAATTTTCCAAATGTAATGGTTTCAAATCGGAAACAATTAAATAATGATCAAAGAAGAATACTGTTTTTGAGTTATGCCTACTTTCAATACATTTAACACGTTTATTTTCATGGCATATCATGAGTTCATTGAAAAGAATCGCAAGTAATTATAATGATGATTTTAATCGGTGATTATCAAGTACATTTAAGAATCTTCACTTTTCCGTAAAACAGCTTTAATAAAAATTTCACCCCGAAGTTTTACGAAATCTTTCATATTCATCAATAAAAAGAATTAAAAACTTAGTCGAATGTATAAATTTTTTGAATTTTGACAATTTTCTAGATTATAGTATTATTAGATATTAACCAAGAAAACTGTTTTTTAACCGATCGGGGTTGGGTAAAATTCTTAATTTATTTTTTTACAAAGTAAAAAATTAAATTTTACTATCTAGGCAATTCATAAACCACAGTTTTATTTTCTATATCTATGTAAAATTTTAGGAGAAAATGTTTAAAATAAAATAAATCAAGATTAAAAATTGGCTTTCCAACCTAGACAAAGCAGCTATGTACTGAAATAAATTTGCTTTTATAGTTCTAGTTATGATTCCCTTTCCTGAAATTCCTTAAAATATTCTGTCCTGAATCACATGGGGATAGAAACCAAATTTCAGTTCGTGTTTTGTTTATATACTAAAATTTAATGATAATTCTAACTGTAATGGGCACTTTTAGTACAAGGCTAGGTTATTATTAAGCTATTTGATAGACACATAAGATTCTAAACAAAAATATTCCTTTACATCACAAAATACATAGATCATCAGTTTTGAAATAATTTTCACCATAAACGGCTACAACTATAAAAAACAAGGGTAGTAAATCTATACAACAACTTAGTATTTTGTGTTTTATAAATAATTTGTTTAGTCAATAAAATGTAAATTTATTGGGAAAAAAAATAAACTTAAAACAAGAATAAAAATTTAATAATTAGTTGTCATGGTATCGGGGACGATAAATATTATTCTGTAATTTTCATTTGTAACCAAACCGAACAATTTTATTTCGTTTTAAATAAACTTTTTTCCATATTAGTTTATTTTACTATCTAGTAAAATTATTTAAAAATCAAATTTCAATGAAAATTAAATACATCGAAAGTAAGAAAAAGTTGATAAACTAAACTTAAATTACAGTAAAAATGCCTATTCTATTAATAATAAAATTTATAAAAACTTATTTCACAGGTCGGTCTGATTTTATAAGCAGTATTGAAAATGAAACTCTGGATTTCGCACAATTAGCAGCTCTTATTGATAGTGCAAATAATAACAGTAATAGCAATAATAGTAGTAGTAACAATTCCAGTAGTCAATCGAATCAAAATAATATAAATTCGAGTTGCGCCACAAACTTAACAACATCATCCGCAGTAGCACAATCCCATTTACCAGATAGTCCGCCTGATTCTGGGTCAGAGCCACCATATAGTCCAGCCGATTTACATGTTGTCCAGCAAAATAATGGCAATATAAATGATTTACAACACCAACATCATGATCATCAGACGTCAATGGATATCAATACATCATCAGATTTACATAGTTCGCATCAACATCAACATTTACTAAATAATCAAAACTCGATTTTCATTACAACACCAGGAGGAACAAGCTCTTCAACACAACAAAATGGAATAAATGGACAGCAAACCGAACAAAATGAATTTTTACAGCAAAATGTGAGTTTGATCGTTTTAATTTGATTTTGTTTATTCGATTCATTACGGATTTTTTTAACATTTACTTTGAAATAATGTTTTAAAGGATTTTCAATATTTTTTTTTAATTTATAATATTTTTACAAACATTGTTATATATTTTTAAAAAAATATAATTTTTTCTTTATTGTTTATTGTATTACACCAACGAAATTTGTATTAACCAACACAGAACTTTGAATTAAATCAATAAAGTTCAAAAAAATTTTAATTATAAAGTTTACTAGTTGTTAGAGAAACTATGACAGATTGATCAAAATATTTATTATCTTCATGAGGCGTGACGGCATGAAATTGTGATGCCAATTTTCTAAACGATATACCTTTTGTTTTTTCTATCAAGGCAGATGTTCCACATATAAATTCGAAAATTTAATTGAAATTTAATTTCAAACATATAGTACAGTCAATGAACATGAAATACGGCAAAGCTGTATATAGCTTTTCCAGGTTAAATTAAACCTTTTCCAAGTTGACTGTAACTTTTTCCAATCTAAATGAAACTATTTCCAAATTGAACGCAATTTTTTCCAATCTAAGTGAAACTATTTCCAAATTGAATGCAACCTTTTCTATTACAAATTAACCTTTTTCCAAATGAAATTAAACTTTTTTTAATTGTTTTTTTTTTAAACAGAACACTTGCTCAGAATACTATTTATTCATTTATTTCAAGTATTTATTTTAAGTTGCGTTCAATTTGGAAATAGTTTCACTTAGATTGGAAAAGGTTGCGTTCAATTTGGAAATAGTTTCATTTAGATTGGAAAAAGTTGCAGTCAACATGGAAAAGGTTTAATTTAACCTGGAAAAGCTATAACTCTTACAAGCAAAACCGATTTCAGCAAAAAATTGGATTTAAGCTCTTCGTCCCTTCTACTTCAATGTTGACCAAGTACCGGTGGTGGCTTAATTTTTTTAAGGGTCAAAACAACCCCGAATCGAAAATAATTTTACAATTGTAGATTAAAGCTGGTGATCGATTGAAATCGTTTTTAAATAAGTTGAATGAAGGCTGATTGTTATTAAGGGACATAATTTATGATTTATTAAAAACTTTTGACCCCTTAGAGCAAATATCATTCAAAAATAATGGTGGAAAATGTTATATGTTCAGCAATTTGAAATTATTTAATCTTATAGTGATAATAAATGAAGATATACTATTTTGATTTTGGGATTATTTATTTATAAGTTTCAACCCTTATAAAAAACCACCCCTTTAAAAAAAATTAAAAATTACAGCTAATTTTTTTTTATTCAAGATATAATACTTCTATTATCTTTTTATTTTTGGAAATGAGATGTATTTTTCAACAATTTTTAAAAACAACCCCTACTGATAAAAGTTTGCAATATTTATTTTAATTATCTTCACACTCCTCTTCCTTTTCCTCTTCGTCCTCATTCCTTGCCCCGTCCACCTCATCTTCGTCTTCTGATTGATAGCTATTTAGTAACTTGTTGCCATCCAAGTCAGTTATTTGTGTTTTAAGATTCGCTCGAATACTTTAGATAAAGTAGGCAGAATACTTATAGATCGATAGTCGGCTGTCGATAATGTATCAGATACTTTTGCCACTGGAATTATTTTAGCACATTTCCAACATTCAGGAAAAAACATTCAGGAAATTTTTCTGCATGCAAAATAAATTTCTAGCAGTAATTATTTTTTCCAAATATTTATATTTCCAACATTAATTACTTTCTTACTCTGTTAACATTTTTTAATCTATAAAAAGAACATTTAATTTAAATAAAAAATTAAATTAATTTCTTCAATAGACTTCATCTTTACTTGATCTCGAAACACATCACCGCACCTATCGCAATGATTTACTGGATTTAGGACATCAACAACAATCAAATGAATTAAATTCAGATGAATTAAATCATTTGATGCCAGATGTTTATGGACACCATCATTCACAACAACAACATAATCATTCCCAACATCATCAATTAGCGTCACTTCCAATTATCCCCCCATTACATCATCATCTTAGTCAACCACCACAGTCCAACAATCATCACCAACAACAGCATCAAAATTTACATAATCCAATACAATTAATAAACTCACGTAAAAGAAAATTATCGCAGCCAAATTCTGATATTGTTGTGGTCCAATCATCACAGCCATCTTTAGCAACAAACAGTCCTACCTCAGTTGTGAAACCTGAACCACGTCGAGAGCTTTGTGATATACAATATTTAACAAATCATAATGATTTAATATTTTGTCAACAGGATAACCCTCTTTCAAATACTTCAAATGTGTCAGCTTTAAGTCCAATTTGCTCCAACACTTCAATTGAATCGGTTACATCTCCTATCTCAGAAAAACTGATTGGAAATAATGGTGGAAGTTTAGATAACGGCAATGATTTAATTGGACAGCAAAACAGTAGCTCTTCAGATACCAACGATCATTGCCCATTACAATGTATAAGGTTTAGTCCGTTTCAACAACAAAACTGGCATGTTTTATGTGATCAAAGTCTCCAAGAAATGTAATTACTTATGACTTGGTTTTTATTAAATAAAAACGATAAAATATGTTTCAAAATTTTTTAGCTCAATGCCTCATTATCGTGTGGATGCGGATAAAGGTTTTAACTTCTCAAACTCTGATGATGCGTTTGTTTGTCAAAAAAAAAATCATTTTCAAATAACATGCCATGCCCAACTACAGGGCACAGCTGTTTTTGTTCGTACAACATCTGGATTAGAAAAAGTTCGATCATTTCATTTACATTTTTATGGCGTTAAGCTAGAGGCACCAACTCAAACAATACGTGTTGAACAAAGCCAATCCGATCGTTCAAAAAAACCATTTCACCCGGTCCCAATCGATTTACAAAATGGACAAGTAAGTAAGGTTACTGTTGGCCGATTACATTTTTCAGAAACAACCAGTAATAATATGAGAAAAAAAGGACGGCCAAATCCTGAACAAAGATATTTCCAACTAGTTGTTGGGCTTCATGCACACACTCATTCTGGTAATTTTCCAATTATAAGTCATGGTAGTGAGAGAATTATCGTCAGAGCTTCAAATCCAGGGCAGTTTGAAAGTGATGTGGAGCTAAGTTGGCAACGTGGTGCAACACATGAATCAATTTTTCATGCCGGACGTGTCGGTATCAACACAGATCGACCTGACGAAAGTCTTGTTGTTCACGGCAATTTGAAAGTCTCTGGCCATATAATACATCCAAGTGATAGTCGTGCAAAACAAGAAATTAGTGAGCTAGATACATCACAACAATTGATAAACGTTAAAAAAATACGAGTTGTTCGATATCGTTACGAACCAGAATTTGCCGCCCATAGTGGTTTATCAAAAAATATAAATAATAATATTATCGATACTGGTGTTATTGCACAAGAGGTGCAAAAAATTTTACCAGACGCTGTACAAGAGACAGGCAGTCTAATTTTACCTAATGGTCAAATCATTGATAATTTTTTGGTGGTCAATAAAGACAGAATTTTTATGGAAAATCTTGGGGCTGTTAAAGAATTATGCAAGGTAACGGGATCTCTTGAAACACGAATCGAACAATTGGAACGAATTAATTTAAAATTGTCAAGAATACAAAAACTTGATCGTTGTAGTACTAAAAAAAAAGCGAACAGATATGGAAGAAAATGCAAACATTATTATGATGATGAAGATGATGATATTCCTGAGTATTGTTCAAATAAAATGATTCAGATAGTTATTGTTATTTTAGTTGTAATCATGGCAGTTTGGTAAATATAATTGTTGTTGTTTTGATTTATTTATATTTGCAATTTATTTATTCCAGCTTGGCAGCTATTACAACCTTATATTTTGTTGAACACCACAAACAAAGTTATGATGAAGTTTATCATAATCGAATATTGCTAGCAAACCGTAAATTCAATTATGATAATAGTGTAGGAAAATCAAGCGACCAAAGTCAATTTACAGCATCGAAAAAAATAGTACAACAAAGTAGTAATAGTGGTAATATGGACAGCAATATTAGTATCAGTATCACTAAAAATACTAAGAATAATGATGATAATTATAGTAGTAAAAATAATAACACAATTTATAATATAGAAGATAGCATAAAAGTAGTTGAAATAAGTGAAATAATACCACCAGAGCCACCACAATATCAACCACCCAAGCAAACAACAGCAAGTTTCAATATTAATGATTATCCAATTTCAATAACAACTAAAAAATTGAAAATAAATCCAAATTATTCGGCACGTTATCGTGACCCAGAGATAGATGAAAATGAAACTAAAACTCAAACGACACCAGATAAAACGAATATTCATAATGATGATATTGGCGACGGTGATATTATTGGTGAAAATGGTGAGAGCATTATAGACAACGATACAGATATTGGTGATGTTAGCGATACCAAAAATTTGATGAACAAAATGGATACAAACCAACGAGCTGTGGTACCACCATCATCGTCATCTTCAGCACCAGCTTACAATGCTCAGTCAGATATTGTTTCAAATGCAATTGATACCAATCAATATCCGGTTGAATTGAATTTTCACAATGAAAGTAAGGGTTGTTAATAAAAAATTGGATAGTGTGAATATAACTCGCTCGCCGAGGGTTCCATGCATATAATATTCTACGAGAATAGTTCTTCTAAAAAAACAATTTTGGAAATAAATCAAAAATATTTGTCTTCGCACATTATAATAAAATTGTTTTAGAATAGAAAAAAGTTCACATTTTATATGACATCCCGCTCGTCAAGGTCAAAAATATTTTTTTTTCAAAATTTCTGCTCTCAGCTCAAATAACTCAGCTCTCAACTTAAATAACAAACATCATTTCTTATAACCGTTAATTTTTTTAATATTTTTTCTATTGTCACGGTCAAAGTTAAGGGACAGGAAAAAATGTCCACAATTTTCAAAATAAATTAAAAACTGGGGTGTCGAAAATTACAAAAACCATTGTTTGGGACTAGAAAGAGAGTCACTTTTCATGTGACACCACACTCGTCAAGGTCAAAAATAATTTCTTTTCAAAATTTCCACTCTCATTTTAAATGATGAGTTGACCGCTATACTTTTCTTTCAATCTTAACAACATTTTCTATAACCGTGAATTTTTTCAATTTTTTAACTTCTTAAGTCTCCATGAAAATGGATTTTTTATATACCATATTTAGGCAAAATCTTTTTTATAATTAATGAATGAAATTATATTTGTTAAATATAAAAACTTTTTTCCATCGAATTGTAATCACCTATTACTTTATAATCTTTTTTATAATCTTTGTTACTTTTAATTACAGCTAAAGAACAATTTGTTCCAAGGGCATCACAAAATCCAATAACTTTTTCACCATCTATTATGACATCTAGTACAACACTTTCACCTTTGTTTCTTTATGAGAAGGAACACGCACAAAATACTTTTAATGATTTAGGTAAGTTGCGGATTAGTCAAGTAATTTTTTAAGGATTTTTGAACTAGAGAGAATTTAAGAATATTATGATTGACTTCGAGCAGTACTGTTTATCATCATTTTTTACGCATAGCTACTAGGGTTCCACTGATTAATCGGTAGATAATCGGTAATCGAACATTTTTTCGATTAATCGGTATCGGCTTTTTTGTCCAATTAATCGGCCGCACCACATGCGTTTAAAAACGGCTGTTTAAAAATATGACAAATGATCAGGTCCTGGTTAGCAAAAAAAGGGCAAGCCTTATTAGGACAATCTGATGTGGCCCTGTTCCGTGCCTGATTTACAATACTCTTTTAGGGTTTACCTTATTTGAATATATCAGGACCTGATTTGGTTTTTCGTATTTGACCCTGTTGAAGTTGAAGTTTCAATTGGTAAAAATTCACTAAAGCTCCATTTTAGAAATATATAGTTAAAATCGTTTAATAAATTCCTGTATGTTTTAGTTATATACCTTCTAGGCTTAAAGACTATAATAACAGTGATCAAGGTCGTATATGTTTTAATTTTTTTAATTTTATTTTAATTAGTTTAGGTAAATAATGTTTGTCCGCAATGGGGGATCAGTTTTTATTGTTTTGTAAATTTTTTTTATTTTTGATCTACGGGTGTGACAATCCCGCGTACTCCAGTTCCTGCTATTGACATACGAGTTAGCGTGAGATATCACATACCACTGGCAATCGCAGTGAAATATCTCAAGCCAAGGTGACATCTTAGGGGTGGTGGCGAATGAACTGTATTCAGTTAACGGTAGCACCCTCAATCTTAGCTGTGAAATAATCCTTGATTATGAGACGCTATTACTTTTTCAAAAAACCGAGCCTCCATATAAGCACCGATCATGTCACAGGATCAAGGGGTATGCAACCGGCTGGATTATTGGCAACAACATTTTTGTTTTGTTTCAGCAAATTTTTGTAAAAGCTTGCTATTTACTTTTTGATTTACTTTTATTTTCTCTATTCTATCATAAAATATTGGCCTATGTCATATTTTGTCAGTGATAGGATTTATTGTTTAGTAATCCATTCTTTAACAAAAAATATAAAAAAACAAAAAAATAAAGATTTACGTCCATCAACACCTTTGAACGTATGTTGTTTGTGGTACCTTGATCTTAAAAGGTTTTTAATGTGTTATTGTGATACATATTGTAATTCCTACTACACAACACATTTTATTTAAAAAAAAAAATATATATCTGAATTTCCTAATTTGGGTCTGAGCCAATTATCCTAATCAGGGTCAAAGCCGATTATCTCAATCAGGGTCTAATCCGGTAATCCCAATCAGGACCTAATAGGAAAAAAGCGTTACACTCTTTATCAAGCCCCAATCAGGCTGGCCTACCAAGATTGATTCAGACTATGGCAAACCTAATCAGGATCTTATTTGAGCCCTGACGAATTTCTGCTCGGGATGTTGTTATTCTTCCTACTTATCGTTCCTTTTCCATCAGTTCATAATGTTTATTCGTAGTTTAATTAATGTTGGGTTCAAAGTACCTTATTGGTTATTTTGAGGTTTCACTGATAACTGAGCCCTCTGAGTAAAATTATGCGGAAGACCATTAGTGAGCAGCGGCAAACTACTAACTTGTTTAACACGTGTTCAAATAAATTCTTTAACCAAAAGTATTTTAATATTTTAATAAAAAATTTAGATCATGCATCAGTAATTGAATCAGAAGAAAATGTGTTTTTTTCAACGCCGGTAGCAGTTCCAAAAATTGGAGAACCAACACAATGCACAGATTACATGTTAAGTGAAAACAATAATAATTGTAAATCAGTATGTATTAGTAAAGAAAATTATGATATTCCTGAAAGTGTAGATGTAGATTTTACTGGAAATAGTCGAAGCAATATTCACACAATTACAAAAGATAGCACTGAGAAAATCATTTCATCCAACATAAATAAAAATAATTACAATACCAATAATAATAGAAACAGTCATCATGATAATATAACAATTCATGTACCATTAAACAACAACAAAAAATTTGTTAAAGATAATATTGGAAGTGTCAGTAATCATGATTCAATTCCTGTAAAATTAAATAATCGTTCATCACTCGAGATTAGCAATAAACCGATATATTTAAAAAATGAATATGATAGTGGCAACAACAGCTCCATTTCAAAAGAAATATTAAATGAAATAAATCAAAAGTCAACGCAGACTATTGACAATTTACAAAATGAGTCATCTCAGGATCTTGACTGCTATCAAATTCAATTAAAAATTCGTTCCGATTATTTTGAAAAATCAGTTGAAATGAAAAAAATATGTCGTCTTGTTCACGATGAGCAGTCATTAAATATATCTTATTATTTACAATTTTCAAAATTTATGCACGAAACATCACAGATAGAATTACATTTTATAAGTCAAGAGTTGAATGAATGGATCGTATGTCCGAAAAAGTACAAAAATTATAAAAATGAAAATCAATATAATATTGATGAATCAACAAATAACAGAAATATACATAATATTGAAGAAAGTGTTGGGAGAGAAAATGGAAGAGTTGTGGTTTATCCTCCAAACGATGGCCACCACGATAATGGCGCTAATCAACAACAAAATTTTGACGATTTTATACAACAACCACCACAGATATTTCAAAAAAACTCAACAAAATCATCATTTATAATTGCTATACCGGATGGAGGAGCATTCGAACAACAATTGGAATTTCGTGCACCAGTAACATCCACAAATAAGGTATATTTTGGTTTGTAAAATTTTATATTTGAATAACATTTTGACCATCACGATCAAAATGTTTTTTATTGCAATTAACAAATTTCAAAGCCTTTGGTTTTTCCAATAAACCAAAACTCAGTAAATATATATTAAAAAATCACTCTATGATCCGGGCCAGTCACCCATAAAAATAATAATCGATTAAATTAAGTCTGCAAGTGAAACTCAACCAGAAAATGGATTGAATGGTTAATATTAATTTTGACGAGAAACCCTTTGCTTCTTTGAGCATGCTTCTATGAGCAGCATTAACGAACCACAGACATTTGTTTGTAGAAGATATTTTTTAAACAACACTAAACGACGAACGCTTACTAAATAATAAATAATTTAATTTATTTAACAATATTTTTTTTATTTCAGAATATTTGTCAATTACCTTCAAATCATGTCGGGCAATTTGTTCAATACAATATTAAAATCATTAGACATTGCAATTAATTCAATATAGTTTAGAGTTTTATATTTCTAAAAATTTTGAAAATTCTTTAATTCGTTATTCAAATAAAAAGCATTTAATTGCACAACAAGAAAATATTTATACATCAAAGCAATTATATAAATTTATTTATTTTCTTTAAAATACAAATGCTATAAAATGTATGTAAATAAAATAAAATTCAATACAAGAACCTATACATTCCACAAAGTTGTTTGATTTTAATTTTTAGATTTGTTTTTTTTTTTATGGGAATTCATGGTCCAAGTAGGAGCGTTGCCAGGCAAATCAGCTTTGAATATTCACCATGGTCATTCGCCACAGCGACATAATTACCATGGCAGTCGATTTTTTTAAGGTCGTTTATTACGTCGTTCTCCCATTGTAGTCGTGGTCTATCTCGCGGTCGCCCTCTCCCTGGAGTACTAACGTAAATTTTTCTAATAATTCCAGACTGCGAATCAGCTCGTATAACATGCCCAAACCAAGCCATCCTATTAGAGCGGATACAACCTATTATATCAGGACCCTCAAGAAGGTCTCTGATCTCAGAGTTATACCGGGTTCTATACTCGCCATCGTCTGTCTGCAGTGGACCAAAAATGTAGCGTAGGATCTTACGCACAAATAAAGATAAATGCGATTCGTCATTTTGTGTAAGGGTCCACGTTTGTGACCCATACATTACCGGCGGTATAATCAATGTCTTGTATAACTTGAGCTTGGTGTTAGTTGATACATATGGTGACCCAAGAAGAGGTTTAATTGAGTAGAAAGTTCAATTATCTGCAGCGATTCGAGCTTTTATATCTGTAAGTATGCTGTTGTTGGAGTCAAGCATTGATCCCAAATATTTAAAAGATTCAACTCCCTCAATTCGTTCATCGCCGCACATCAAATCTTTCTTCTCAGCCTCTCTTGAAACATACATATGTTTGGTTTTATGGTAGTTGATTTGCAGACCAATTTTTTTAGCACCACTCTCAAGCGACTTGAAAGTCTCACTCACAACAGCTTCACTTCGGCCGAGGATGACAACATCATCCGCGTACGCGATCATCTTTACTGAGTTTATTGACAAGATATTGTTGTTAGTCAGTAGTTCCTTTTGACGGCACACATATTCCAAAACTAAATGAAAAAGTATGGGAGAGATAGCATCACCTTGTCTTAAACCGGAGTCGACTTTAAAAAACTTTGATATTTCGTTCTCTACTCGTACACAGCATTGAGAGCTCTGTACTGTCATTTTGCATAGTGATACCAGTTTACCAGGAATTCACATTGACACCAGACCAAACCATAGAGTCTCTCGTTCGAGAGAGTCGTACTGAAATCGATAAAGAGTTAGTGCACAGGTATGTTGAACTCTCGGCACTTTTCCAAAATCATCCTTATAGAGAAAAGTTCATCGGTGGTACCTCGACCCCGCCGGAAGCCACACTGATATTCTCCAAACAGTTGTTCAGCAAAAGGATTGAATTTTGATAGCAAAATGTAGGAAAAGATCTTATATGCTGTGCAGAGGAGATTGATTCCTCTGTAGTTTGCACATTCTAGGCGATTACCTTTTTTATGGATTGGAAGCAGCATAGCTGTGTTCTAGATTTGTTTTATAAACTTGTTAAAATCGAAATCGAAGTACAATTTAGAATTCCAAAATAGTTATCAATGCTAACTATATTAAAAATTTTGTGATTATTATCTGAAAGGCTTTATAAAAGATATCACTTTGATGAGGAACAGGAGCTAAGATTGATGTGAATGGAATAGACTGGAATAATTTGAGTATTTGATTATAATGGATGTGTATGCGATTATATATATAGAGTACTGTTCTCACATAAGGGGTGGAGCTTATTATAGTAATTTGAACCACATTGATTCTGTTCAGCGCAGAGCTATTAAACTGATTGGCACCTCAATTCTCACTAATGAGCTTGATTCTTTACAGCACAGACGAAATGTTGCTAATCTGACAATTTTCTACAAATACATTATAGATGAACGAACTTCTACAGAGATTAAATCAATTTTATACCTGAACAGAAAACCTACCGCGTAACACCAGAGCTGATGTTTCTGAAAACTATCACTATCACGTTTCAACACAAGTTTTTGAAAACTATCCCTATGACGATACACTAAATCCCAAATGTAGGCTTGAATCAGCTTTTAAACTCCATCAAGGTGTATGTGCATACATTCATGAGAGTGTTGCATATAAACGCTTTCCAAATTATGAAGTACATGGTGATGGCTACAGTACAGTAGTATTAAAGGTTTGTCTACCTGAAATTTCTTTTTTCACAATAGCTCTATACCGGTCCCCAAACAAACATAATCCCAATTTTTTTAATGACGACTAATGTTGTCGACGAAATTAGAGCACAATTTCAAAGTTGTGAGGTTATCGTTACCGGTGACTTCAACGTCCACAACAAATCGTGGTTGGAATTTTCCAAAATGACCGACGACAACAATGGAAGGCAGGCAGAAATATTTGCTGCATCGCACGACCTGACGCAGATTGTAAAAAGCCCAACTTTCACTCCTCGTAATGGCGGTGATAAAAGTTTTCTCTTAGACCTTTATCTCACATCTATGCCAGATATTACGAGTGTCGATGTCGATAAGGGTAGTATTGGAAATTCTGACCATTATCTAATCACATCAGTTATCAAAACTGATTTGCTACAAACTAGAGTTCCCAAATCCCGTAAAATATTTCACTTTTCAAAAATGGACACCAATGGTCTCCGAAGTTTTTTTCAAGGTTTCCCTTTTGATCGTCATTGTTTTTATACTGACGATGTAAATGTTTCTGCTCAAAACTTTACTGAAACCATTCAATTCGGTATTAACAAATTCGTTCCCTTTTCAATAATGAAACCCCAACAAAAATATTTGTTTTCGAAAGCAGCCAAATTGGCTCTTAGAAACAAACGTAGATTATTTAATATTTGGATTCACAAAAAGAACTCTGTTAATCGAGGAATAAAAAAAGGAACGAAATGTGATATTTCAAATTATAGACCAATAGCCTTACTCCCAGTCATGTCTAAAATATACGAGCACTATATTAATTCACACATATCCAAATTTTTGGAAGACAACCATTTGATATCTGACAGCCAATACGGTTTTAGAAACAAAAGATCAACAACCGATCTATTGAACTATGTGGCACATATTTGGAATAGCATACTTGAGAAAGGTGGTGAAACGTACGTAATCGCATTAGACATCTCAAAAGCATTTGATCGAATTTGGCATGCCAACTTGATCAACAAGCTCGTTGCGTACGGTTTTCACCCCGCAGTCGCGAAGTTGATTCAAAATTTTCTGTCTAACCGATACATCTCGGTATCTATAGATGGCTTTTCTTCTGAGTCCAAATTAATTAACGCTGGTGTACCCCAAGGCTCAGTTTTATCTCCCACTTTATTTTTAATTTATATCAACGAACTGTTGCAAATCACCAGTAACCCAATAAATAGTTTTGCAGATGATAGTACACTGCACAAGTCATTCGTCCCCCTATCTTCAAAGGGTAAAATGCATGAACGAATAAATCCCGTCCGGAGAGAGGCTGCCATAAATGTAAACGAGGACCTAAAAAAAGTCGCCGATTGGGGTGACAAAAATTTGGTCAATTTTAATTCCACCAAAACACAGCTATTGATTGTTTCCAGATCAAAGACCGAGTTTCCCAACGATATTTCAATTAATATGTGTGACGACCAAATACGCGAATGTGAAAGCATTCGTTTATTGGGAGTCACAATATCCAATGACTTACTCTGGAACGATCATATAATGGCCATGGCAAAGAGCGCGTCAAGAAAACTCGGCCTCCTCAATAGATGTAAAAAATATTTTACTTCGCATCAATTACTCCACATTTGTAAGTCCAATATTCGTCCGTGTATGGAGTATTGTTGTCAAGTTTGGGGCGCTGCATCTGTTACTATTCTGGCTCTTTTGGACTCTGTTCAAAAGCGAGCTATACGAATTGTTGGTGATCGAGATTTAACATTAGGTCTTGATTCCCTGCAACATCGTCGCACTGTTGCTGATCTCGTTGTTTTTTATAAATATCGTCACCAGCAGTGCTCGGATGAAATCAGGTCCATAATGCCTCAGACATATGTTTTTCCCCGTTTTACTCGTCAATCGGTGTGTGCGGGCAGTCGAACTGTCGAGATTACTCACTGTCATAGTAATAGAATGCAAAGAGATTTCTTTGTGCGTACATCGTACACATGGAATGCTTTGCCCGAATCAATAGTCTCGAGTGCTTTCAATCCACAAAGATTTAAAAAAAGCGTCCACCTATACCTCAAGACGCATGTTGTTGTGGGACCTACGTCTTAAAAGGTATCTATGTGTTGTTGTGACACATTTTGTAATTCCTACTACACAACACTTCTTATTAAAAAAAAAAAAATGTTGTACCCCATCCTTTTACAGTTCGTATAAAAAGGTGCAGAGCTGTTGCTTTTCAACATGATATTTCAACAGAGTATCTCATCTCTGGAATGCGTTACCTTCACGGGTTTTTCCTGATAGCTTTAATCCTCAAAATTTTAAGGTTAGCGTCCATAAATTTCTTAGAGAAACTTAATTTATTCAAACTTAATCTCAATCCCTAGTTGGCATGGTACCTTCGAAATATATATATTTTTTCCGCAATCTCAGTAAGAAGGAAATTCTAGAAAACCCGTTTTGATAATATGAAATTTATACTGTGTCATTTTTTTTAAACTTATTCATTTTAAAATTAAAAACATTTCAAAATTAATTCAGTAAATTATTTGTGATGTAACATCACTCCGATGGAAAATCTTCCATGAAGAATATAAGAACTGAATCTTAAAATTTATGGTGCAAATTATGAAACTTTTTGCAATCCATACAATTTTCGACCGATCTAGTTTCGAGCCAATGAGAAAATTTTAAACTTTAAAAAGTTTTTCATTCTCATCAGGGCTAGCCGACTAGATAAACTACCAAAAAATGTCAACGATTAAATAAACCAAAAATTAGGTTACATTTCTAGCGAAGTATAAGAAATCAAAAAATTTTACATACACATATTGTTACGATTACAAAAAAATCCAGACGATTACAGTTTCTTCCAGTAAAATCAAATTGCAACAAAACTCAACAACGAATGAATGAAATGAATAGAGTTGTTGTTATACCAATTCTTAGAATTAAGGTCAACATAAAATAAATGATTTTATGAATCAAATCAACGTAACGTAAAATAATCGAATATTCTAATCTTTTCTCAAGGTTTCTCAAAAGTGACCTCGAATTTTCTAGAGATTAAGCAAAATGGTATACAAGCAAATGGCTCTTGTAGATTAGGAATTAGTTTTATTTTAAACCTGCGATAGTAAAGTTAAAATTATAAAAGGGATTTTTAAATTAGTTATTGTGAATAAAGTTATAAGTGTTATTGAGTAGAAATAATTTGTGTATTATTTTGAGCGTTGTGTTACTGGAAATTTCTACAATAAACCGTTGGATTTTCTGAAGCTGTTTAAAGAATATTCTAGTTGGGAACAATATTCTGCTGTATTGTTTCCCGTTGTTGTGGAACAATTAAAGGGTTGAATACATAATAAAACCTGGTAGCAATATATTTAAAAGATTCAGGCTTAGTCAGTTATTTTCTCTAGTAATCACTGTTTTGTTATACTCTAGACATACTAGTATTGAATAACAAGCTCGTATCGGCGAGAAGGAGATGGCTGGTCTCCACTTGTGTCTATTGACACATAATCAACAATTAATTCAGTAAATTATTTGTGATATAACATCACTCCGATGGAAAATCTCCCATCAAGAATAACATAAGAACTGAATCTAAAAAATTATGGTGCAAATTATGAAACTTTTTGCAATCCATACAATTTTCGACCGATCTAGTTTCGAACCAATGAGAAAATTTTAAACTTTAAAAAGGTCTTTCATTCTCATCAGGCCTAGATAAACTACCAAAAAATTTCAACGATTTTATAAACCAAAAATTGGGCTACATTTCTAGCGAAGTATAAGAAAACAAAAAATTTTACATAAACATATATTTAATAGATTAAGGTTTGGATTGGCCTAAGGTATTGACACATAATCAACAATTAATGCAGTAAATTATTTGTGATATAGCATCACTAACATCACTATAACATCACTCAATATTTCAAAATGTTGTGTAATTTTATTTATTTATTCGAGCGCTTGCGGATACACAATTTTTTTTTGTTTTTCGGTCTGGTACATACACGTATAAATTTGAAGGTTTTATGATGCGTGAGCTGGCTACATGTGTGTCCATGTGAGAAGCACGGACACTCCAAATTTAGTCCCCATACTTGCAGTGATTGTCTTGTGTTTTGTTGTTGGTCATTACAAAAGTGAGTGACACTGTTGGGAGGATTAGAATACGTGGTAACAGTAAATCTTCCCCTTTTGGTTTTTTTCATTCAAAATTGTAGCTTCGATGACATTGTTCATCATCTTTTCTCCCTAAAGTCCCTGCGTGTTTGTTACCGTTGCAAGCCACTATTGCAAACGTGTTGAAATTTTAATTAGTTTGTCCATCATGATTGCCAAAAATTCGTGTTTGATCAAACATAATCTATGCTTCTTTGTTTTTCTATTTCATAATTTTAAGCTCTAAACCGATATAATCGATGTAATAAACTTTCTTCACTAAGTTTTAGAAACTTGAATTGCATACAATTACAAACCAATCACACATATGTAGTAAATCAGAAATATTTGTTACATAATAATGTGTTAAATTCCAATCAATGTGTCATGATGTGTGACATTCCCTCATTTTTCATTATCATAAAAATTTTTTTCAGCGCAAAAAAAAACGATCAAAGCAAACTATGCGCATTTAAATAAAAAAACGCATTAAACAATTATCAATATTTAAGCAAACCCCCATATTATGAAGAAAAAAATACCATTGCGATGAATGAATGGTGTAGTACAGCGGTGCCCAAACTGCGGCCATCTGGCCGCATGCGGCCACTTTTATGATTTGGTGCGGCCAGTAAAAATATTATAAAAATAGCAAATACCACAATAATAATAAGTTCCGTTTAAAAAAGTACAATATTTTGGTACGTACTAAATTCAAACTTAAATATTCCTAACAAATTCCTATAGAAATAGACTAACTGACATTAATTTGAAAAACGAACTAAGAATTAGTAATACTACACAAAAATTTAATCTTCGCGACTTAACTTGAATAAAAAATCTAAACATAATTTATACTGTTTATTTATTTATTTTTTCCGTGCGGCCAGTCATTTTTGTTCTTGTAAATTTTTGGCCATCTCTTCCATGATTTCTGGGCACCCCTGGTGTAGTAATTCATAAAGGACAAACATACATATTTGCTCTTGTATATATATATAGAAGATAGATTAAAAGATTAAAAATTAACATTCAATTTTTATTGAAAAAATTGTTTTTCCTATAAAAAAAAAATAAAGTTGAGAAAAGATAACAAAAATAAAAAAAATATAGTACAAATTATTGTATAGAGCGATTTTTCTGTTCCGGTGTTTACCGCAATGGAGCTGCAAAAGGGGGATTAGCAGGCTGATTCTGAGTTAAGAGGTCTTAGCTATGATTATTTTTGTTATGACAATTTTTTTAAGAGGAATATCTTAATTGCGATTCTGTGAACGTTGTCATAAAAAACCTCATAATAACTCTACAAATATATTTTGGAGATCTTTCAAACGGCTATTTTTATAAACAAAAGTATTATAAAATGTCACATTTTCTTTTTAAATAATTTAAATACAAATTAAAATACCATATAAATTATTATTAAGAATTATGGTATATTGTATAATAATTTTTTATAAAAATCAAGTTTATGTTTTATAAAATTTTTTAAGGTATCAATAATTTTTGTTTGTGAAAATACCAAACGCCATTTTCAATAATCAAAAATGTATTTTATTTTATAATAATTTATATACAATTAGTATAAAATTATACCATATATTAATTATTTTGCAATAAATTTGTGAGAAAAGAATTATTGTTTTTCCTTAAAGTTTATATAAAATTTGCAAAATTTTTATAAAACAACATGAGACGTAAAAGTTTGATATTGCAAATATGAAATTTTCAATCGCCATTTAATTAAAATAAATATACATCAATATATATTTTGTTTCATATTTTTGATTCAAACTAAAATAAAATATAGATAATTATTATAAATTTTATAATAATTACATGAATAATTCATAATTAATATTTTATCCTTTATTCATACAAGAATTCAAATAAAAAATATGAAATTTTAAGTTATGATGCTTAAGATGACCATGTTTGATGGTCTTACGTTAAGAGGTTTTTTTTGACATCTCACAGTTGTGACTACATACAGAATCGCATTTAAGAGGTTTTGGGCTTAGCTAAGAGAAAAGTCTATGCTATGACTATTTTTACATCTGTGAGGGTATGTCAGAATCAGCCTGTAGAGAATCAATTTTCTATGGGATTTCATACAAAAAACAATTTGAATAATTTTAAAAATTATCTATAAAATTTCTCATTTTACCACAATTAAACCATTTTAATTTGCTAATGAAATATTATTGACTATATATTAAGCGTAATATATAAAATATTATCTTTAAGACGCTCAAAAAAGGAACATAAAAATTGCCAAAATTTCCCATACAAACTTGTACGAAAAATTTAACCTATTTTCGTATTTGTTTTACAAGAAACAGAAAAAAATAAAATATTTTATATATTATGCTTAATATATAGTCAATAATAGTTCATAAACAAATTTAAATTATTTAATTGTAGTAAATAAGAAATTTCATAGATAGTTTTTAAAATTATACAAGTTGTGTTTTGTATGAAATCCCATATAAAATTTTTTGAATTTATTCCCTTATCCCCTTTTTGCAGCGCCATTGCAGTAAACACCGTAACAGAGAAATCGCCCTATATAGACCCTACATATTTAACTAATTAACGCCGCCATTTAAAAGATGTTTTATGAACCATCCATATTTAACATTTAATTCGCAATTAAAAAATATTTTTTTTTAATAAAAAGTGTTGTGTAGTAGGAATTACAAAATGTGTCACAACAAGACATAGATACCTTTAAAGACCTAGGTCCCACAACAGCATGCGTATTGAGGTGTTGGTAGACGCTTTTTTTAAAAGTTTTGTGGATTGCAGGAACTCAAGACTATTGATTCGGGCAAAACATTCCATTTGTACGATGTACGCACAATCCCTTTGCATTTTATTACTATGACAGTGAGTAACCTCGACGTTTTGACTGTTTGTACAAACCAATCGGTGAGTTAAACGGGGAAAAACATATGTCTGAGGCATTATGGAACTGTTTTTATCCGAGCACTGCTGGTGACGATATTTATAAAAAACAACGAGATCAACAACAGTGGGACGATGTTGTAGGGAATCAAGATTTAATGTTAATTTTCGATCACCAACAATTCGTATAGCACGCTTTTGGACAGAGTCCAAAGGAGCTAGGATGGTTACAGATGCAGCGCCCCAAAATTGACAACGATACTTCATACAGGGACGAATATAGGACTTATAAATGTGGAGTAATTGATGCGAAGTAAAATATTTTTACATCTACTGAGGAGGCCGAGTTTTCTTGACGCGCTCTTTGCCACGGCCATTATATGATCGTTCCAGAGTAAATCATTGGAAGTTGTGACTCCCAGTAATCAAATGCATTCACATTCGTCTATTTGATCGTCACACATATAAATTGAAATATCGTTGGGAAACTCGGTCCATGATCTGGAAACAATCAAAAGCTGTGTTTTGGTGGAATTAAAATTGACCAAATTTTTTTCACCACCTCGTTTACATTTATGGCAGCGTCTCTCCGGGCGGGATTTATTTGTTCATGCATTTTACCCTTTGAAGATAGGAGAACGAATGACTTGTGCAGTGTACTATCATCTGCAAAACTATTTATTGGGTTACTGGCGATTTGCAACAGTTCGTTGATATAAATTAAAAATAAAGTGGGAGATAAAACTGAGCCTTTGGAACACCAGCGGTTATTAATTTAGATTCAGAAGAAAAGACATCTATAGATACCGAGATTTAACGGTTAGACAGAAAATTTTTAATCAACTTCACGACTGCGGGATGAAAACCGTACGCAACGAGCTTGTTGATCAAATTGGCATGCCAGATACGATCAAATACCTTTAATCGATTTAGGCTTTTAAGGACATTTAGGCCTTTAATCGAGATAAAAACTATCCTATCGATTATATATTAAGCGTAATTAAGCGTAATATATAAATATTATTCTGAAGTTGCCCAAAATAGAAAAATGAAAATTGCCAAAATTGCCCATACAAAGTTGTGTGAAAAATTAACCCTATATTTTCGTATTTGTTTTACGGACACAAGAAAATAAAATATTTTATATATTATTTTATAACAAATTTAAATTATTTAATTGTAGTAAAGTGAGAAATTTCATGGATAACTTTTAAAATTATTCAAGTTGTGTTTTGCATGAAATCCCATATAAATTTTTTGGAATTTATTCTCTTATCCCCCTTTTGCAGCACCATTGCGGGCATCGTGCGCAGCATCATTGCGGGCAAACATCATGACACGTGCTTTTTATTCATACGAAAAAATACGTAAAGCAATGCACTTTTACAAAAATTTACTAAATTCTCAAACCGACGTTGTTTATTCTCCTTTGACAAATCCAGGATGGTCATTTTGTAGTGTTTTATCACTTTTTGCGTTAAAAAAAGCGATAAAAAGAAATTGTCTTGACTTGATTCGTTTAAATTTTGGATGAATAAAATTCATTTAGATGTCACTTCGTTGATTGATTTAAAAGAAATAACCGACAATATATTTTGTCTTGCTGTCGCTTATTTAAAAAATATTATGAATAAACGTATTGTTTATGTTAATTGACAAATAGACAAAATTGCATTTTATAGATAGAAATATACTTTTTAAATGTATTACATTTAGTCAAAGTTTTTTTAAAATTAAATTTAAATTTTAAAAATTAATCCATTAAATAAATTGAAAGTTTTATTTTTTATTAAATTGAAAACCAAAAAAATTATGATAATTTTTTGATTTTTCTGCTTGTAGCTTCTCATAAAAATATTCACTTTTACTCAAAAGTGGTGTTTTTTTATATTATACCTATTTGTAATTGAAATTTGTCACCAAAGAAATTATATTGTTATATTTTTGAATATTTAAATAAACATTCATATGAATAATTTTAACTGTCACTTAATTTCTCCTTTCTCCTCATTTTATTTACAACGAATTCATTGTGAGTAAAAGAAAACACTATATATTTTGTCTATCTTTCTTTTGTGTAAAAGATATTATTTATGTTAATTTTGACATATGTCTTTTTTTTAATTGAACAGCAACTGACAATTGATATTATTTTGTTTATAAAAATTGAATTCAATTACAAATAAATATTAACCAAGGCCTGTTTTAGTTTATTTTAACTGAAATATGTTTAATGCACAGTATTTAAATTTTGATTCCTTTATCAGTCTTTATAATTAAGTAATTCTTAATGAATGAAAACAAAATTTGTTTATTATAATTGTTAATTCAATTAGATGAAAATTTTAAGGCAAAAAAAACCTTTTTGTATGGATTTTTCTAAGAATATGCTTTGCTGAGCAAAATTTGCTCGTCGCTTGACTTGCTGCTGGTTGCTTGTTTTAAGAAGATCTTCGTTTTGAATAACAATTGATATATGGTTTGAGGTCCATTCTTTAAGGTTTTAACCTGTTGAGATACGTAATTGATGTTCTTTATTGAAGCTTTAAATATTCACATACTTTATCTACAAGAATTCTCTCTTTGTTGGTCTACATACCTTTGTAACGGCTTTTCTCGCCATTTTATGGTTCTCCTTCGTAGATCTCGTGTTTCATTCTTGTAGATATTTCAGAAAGCAATTTATTTTGTTTTGGGTAGCCTCAATCCATGCTTGATCTGGCCAGAGCGTCTGTAAGCTCAAAGCAGCATGTTTGAGTAAACACCAGAACCTTTTGAGCACTCCATGGATAGCGTCTGACGTCTCTTATGGCAATATGGTTTTGATATCCCTCTTTAACTCGCTAAATATTTGAATAGGCATTAGGGAGTTAAAGAAAGATATCAAAATCATATTTCCATATTTGCGATTGATAGTGGTAGCTTATATTGTTATACATAATGAGAAATAGTCATATAAAAAAAATAAAATAAAAATATAATTTTTTACCATTTTATAATTTTATATTGTTCTTCATATTGTGCATATTCGGCAGTGAAAAAATGGTCTAATAACGAGCACGGGTTTGGGAGTTTCAAATGCCCAGTCTACCAGGAAGCGCTGTGTAGAAACTGCAAATGAAAATTGTCCAAATAAACCTAAACCATTTTGAAGCCGTGCAGTTTAAGTTAAAACACTAACGGAGGAGGGCCATCGTTGCTGAAGGCTTTTGCGAGTCTTCATGTCACTTTCATAGACACGGTTAGTGTTCAACTTTTCGTAGGGGAAATATGAGCTCTAGAATTGATCTCACGTTCATGAGTGCATGTCTTGCAAACAAAACGATATAGAACGTGAAGGCTACACACAGTGATCATCAAGCTAACGTGTATGAGCTATTATATTTGATCGAAACCCTTTGATCTCAAACAGACAGAAGAGGAAGCAAATTGGTTGGAAAGCCAATTTGCTCGATGAGAGCATTTTCCTGCATATGTTAATGGAAACCTGCCTAGCAGGAACAGTCGAAATGAAAATGACCCAGCTCATGGGTTACATTACTAAGGCTTGTGATGTAGCAATGCTAAATAGGATAGCTGTAAAAGAACGAAAGCCCGTGTTATGGTCGAACATGGAGATTGCGGAGCAGAGAGCCTCAGAGCACAGAGAAAATATCATACGAGAAAGATGTCATGAAGATCCAACTCATCGGAATTGAAACGTGTCACCAATTTAAGTAAGCAAAAGTGCTTCCGCGGACCGCGACGCATGCAAGGACCTAATCCCTAGAGTAGATGTTATAAAAGGGTAATGGAAAAGCTTGGAGGTAGACATCCTCTTATATCCACATGTCCGGTTATGCTAACTAATATAATAGAAGAGCTGTTTCCACAATACCTTTACTGTGAGCTGAAACAAGCAGGACATACAGAGGAAGGTATTCAACCAGTGACTTAGGTAGAAGTCCTACAAGCACGTTCACAGTTAGGAAATGGCAAAACGCCAGGTCAAAATTGCGTGAAGGACATAGCGCCGAAAACGGAAATCCGATCATCCACACACATGTTCAGCGAGCTTTATACGGGGTGTCTTAAGGAAGGAGTTTCGCGGTAAAATGGAAGGAACAAAAGCTGTTTTTGCAACTGAAAGGGAACAACCCACTTGGAGCGTCATTTTCATACCTGCTTGCTTGATACGTCAGGAAAGATCTTGGAGAGAATTATATGTGACCGGTTACAAGATTGACGCAACCAAGGTCGTGATGGATACTGCAGAAAAGGCATTATCTGGCACAAATTGGCTGCTAGAAAACAAAATATAATGGCCGTGGTAACGCTGGACGTGAGAAATGCTTTTAACACAGCTAATTGGAAATGTATTTTTGATGCGCTAACCCAGAAGGAGGTACCAACGTTCTTGCTAAAAATAACTACCAGTCACTTCAGCCAGATAATACTTAAGTATAACATGGACGGTGCCAGTAAAATGCACCCAGTAACTGGTGGTGTCCCACAAGGTTCAGTACGTCCCACATTGTGTCCCACAAAGGTAGTCTCAGCCTCTGTCTTCAGCATTTGCCCTACTTTGGTTTTTGTCCTTGTGTTAGGTTAGTCTTTGTTTTTGTCTTTGTCTTCGTTTTTGTCTCTGTCTTTGTCTTTGTTTTAGTCCTTTCCCATATTCTTGTTTTTTTTCCTTTGTTTTGGTCTTCGCCCTGGGCAAAAGAATTAAGAAATAAAAAATTGAATTAAAAAACACAGAGAGCCGTGATATCTTGGTAGTTCTACACACGAAGAAAGAAATGAAGCTAATTACGGCACGACATGTTTTTTGCGTATAAGTTCTGGCAACTAGTTTTAGTTAAAGTTGATGACGTTCTTTCAACTTTTCTGAATGTGGCCAGTCAAAAAAAAAAAAAAATAAAAAACAAAAAAATACAAGAATCAAAATTACAAAATATCCTTCTTACTCCTAAATTAATTCAAAATTATCTCAATATTATCTCAAAACACGAAATAAACATTTATCTAAGTATACCTGCTTTTAAATCTTCCAGGAGACTGAGAATTTATCAGTATTTCGCTTAAAAATGACAAAATTACGCCAAAAAAAAAAAAAATAAACGGATTCTATACCAAGGCAGTTCACGACATATAAAACTACAAAATTATCTGTAATTAAAATACTGTAATAAACTTCGTCCAGAATGGGTTAATTTAATTTACTTTACTAATAAATAACCAATACATTCTGCATTCATGAATTAAAAAAAGGAGTTACCTAATACATTTTGCATAAATTGAATTTGAGTTTGCTAATACAAATGTTTACATTTATGCAAGTATGAATGAAGATGGGTGTGGCCTATTCAAGATGTACATACTACGTAATATTGATTTCTAGAAACTACAGTGAGTTACCAGACGTTTTTGCTTAGTTGTTTTTGAATATAAATAAGCGAACAAAATATCAGATAGTCAGTTTAATTTTGCCATTAAAAGTGTTAATAAATATTCGCAAGTATAAGGAATAATCGGTGGTACTTGAGCCTGGGTACTAATAGTAAAAGAATTTGAACTTAGTGGAATAGTAAATACAGATTTTACGATTCCGAATATTATTGATTCAAATTGTGGAAAAGCGGTGAAGTTTATCGTGCATAAGTTGGAGACCCTGGAATTTATTGTAATTAAAATCGGAAGTTGCTGTAACTGGTTGATAAATAAAGTTTGAGATTTTATTAACTAAAGATCTGTCTTTTTACTGTCGTATTTGCTCAATAATTGAAAAGAACCAACGAATAGTCGTTACAATACTTTTTACGAACATACTTGCCAGGGGACTGATAATTTGACTGGGCAAAACACGATCTTATTAGTAATGATGACTGTTTTGATTGATGAAACCTCGGACTAAGTAAAACACTTGCAATATTATATTTATTGAACTTTAATTAATTCCTGTGACGAGCGATAAGTTGATAGAAATATGAATTTCCAATATTTTCAATGTGTTTTAATTGGGCAGGAGAATAATAACAAATTGGTGGGACAAACTTTAATAGGATATATCTTATATGAAATATAGAGTAATGTTATGATTATTTACACATTATTAAAGCATCATTATTCAAAACTATTACTGCAGTGTAAATTTGTCTCTACACACTTAGAATCATTGATTATTTAGTTTACCAGCTTTGACTTTCAAGGTGGGACACGCCAGGGGACTGAGAATTTGACGTTTTGAATAATTTTTTTTCTAAGAAATATATTTGAAACGGGTTTGTTTTGGGTGACCAGCTAGACATAGTTAAGGTTTACAAATTTCATTTGAAAAAAAATTTTTTTTTTCATATTAATAAACGAAATAAACAGAGCCGTCCAAAATTCCTATGTTTGTAGAACTACCCATCTACATAAATTAAGAGCTGCTTATGCTGAGCCTGTCCCACGACGTTATACTTAATTGTAGTTCCGTTTAAGTTTCAAGTGACAAGGTGTGGATATGTAGATCTCAAACGTGATTTTTTTCAACAGAGTTTCTCATCTCTGGAATGCATTACTTGCATGTGTATACAACACTTAATATGCAATTCTTTATATGCAACACTTAATTTTCATTGACAACATACTCATTCCTACGGTTAAAAATCCGGCATTGTTGGGGGTAATATTGGACCCATTGAACTTAAATTCAATGCTCATGCTCAACAGATGATTTCGAAACCGACAACAGGAACACATGGAAAGCACTAATCGGTGGTTCATTGGGCAAAGGTAAAAACACAATAATTGCAACATGTAAAGCGATAGAAAAACCCATTTCAAATTATGCTGCACCTATATGAACTGAGCACCCCAAGTTAGCTACTCCCACTGGAATAAGTTACAAATATCAGAAAACCCTGTCTTGGAAACTACAACTGAAGGTCACTCGGTGGCTCACCGAGATCACCTGCACGATCAGTGTAACATATTACCGGTCAGTGAACATAATGAAATGCAAACCAAGCAATATTTATGGGTCTGTCACAAAGAGCAACATCCCTGGAATAACACCTTATCCACGACTACACCACCTAGAGACATAAGGCGAACAGTGAAATGTTTCTTACATGATGTTAGAAACAACCGATTCACCGGTAACATCGACGAGCTTACGTATAAAACGTGCTTAAAAATAATACATACAAAAACTGTTGAAGACACAATAAGAAACTACGCCTTAAATCCAGTTTTCTTGCAACTGAGCAGGCCACCACAGGTCGATGCGGAAGAGATTAAACAACCGCGCAGCACAAGCTCCATCTAGCGCAATTAAAATCTGGCTGGTCGCCATTATTAAACAACTACATGATTAGGATTGACCAAGAAATTGTTGAAAAGTGTCCCGCATGTGGGGGCACGCCACATGATGCAGATCACTTATTCTAGTGCCCAAAAAATCCAACCGACCTGACGAAGGAAGATTTGTGGTATCACTCACAGACAAAAGCAGAATTCCTGAACCTGAACATAGAGCTGGAATAGTAGCACCGCACCAGTCGCAACAACAATATAAAATCAAATTAACATAGTATAAGACAAAATGTAGATCCTTTTGGATGTACAACCCGATATCGTAGTTAAAATATATATAATATAGTGATTAGACAGTAACAAATTTTTGAAATTCCGAGAAAACCATTACAATACGTAGTTTTTCGTATGAACTTTAAAAGAGACTTGCTACATGTTGACCCAATAAAATAAACGAGTTATTGTTTTATTCTTATTAAACAAAATAACATAAGGGATATTGAGAAAATTCGTTCGTCCATTAAACTATCACTAAAAATAGTTGTACTCAATACTCAAACGAAAATCAAAGAAATTCATTATTTTTTTGGGAAATTTTCGTTTTATTTTGCAAACAAGGTTTCACAAAAATGAAATAAATAAAATAAAATATTGAAAATCCATTTGATTTTCACTTTAGTATAAAATATAACTTAATTTTAATCTAAACTATAATATAATATTGATTTTAATTTCAAAAAGATTTTTATCACGACGTTTTGAGTAGCCTTTAAAATATTCTTATATACGGTTTTTAGCTGTCAATTACTTATTTCTAATTTTTCCTAAAATTCACTGCAAATTCATTCTGAGGGGAAATTTGAGTAGGGGTATGTAGAGTTTTTTTTATATTTTTCAATTGCGTTATAACTCTCCAAAATTCGATATAAATATGCGATATAGCACTACAAAATGACCATCCAGATCTATTTTTCGGTCATCATTTTTAGAAACTATTAAATCAACAAATTTATGTTATTTCCTTTGTCAACCAATTTAATAAGAAAAATTACCTACTTTTTAATTAAGTGTTTTAACAATTTGTTTATATAAATTATTTAATCTACTTATTTATTTTTCATTTTATTTTCGATTCAAATCAAATTTTTCTTCATAACATTTTTGAATCGCTCTTGATAATGGCGTAAGCCGAAATGCATTGAGCAAAATTTTAGAAAATAAAAAACAAAATATTTGCGAAATAAAAACAAGCGTTATCAATTTTTAACTTATATTAAAATCTTTCGCCAAGTGCCGACAGTCAACACAATTGAATTTAAGATATAAGATATATATAAGAGCAATTTCACGAAGATTCAACATCGTTTTGACTTGACCCCTTTTAATTTTGATTATTTTTTGTTTAAAGATAGTCTTTGATAAATAAAAAATACAAGTTCTCTTAGAATTTTTTTTTTCGACCAGGGATCTTCACAGGGTGCCCCTCGATTTTTGTTATTTTGTGATGTGAGTGCATTTTGACGAGCGATTGTAGAAAAACTACTCAATCGATTTTCATAAATGATATGTCGTTGAATAGGTATTAGACTAAAGTTTTTAAAAATGTACACTGTCAATTTTTTGAAATAATTTTTAACGGTGTAACATAAGAAAAAAATGGTGTAATTGAAAAAAAGATGGCATTAACTTTTTTTTTTTTTTTTTTTTAACTAAATTGAAGCTTATTTCATATCTTACCACTTGTGAAAGTTTAGGACTAGCATCATTTTTTGTTTTAGAGATAAAATTCGTTGTGCATATGACTGTCGGGAATCAGTTTTTTTTGTTCTGAAGAAAAATTATAAAAATAGCGATTTTTAGATTCAGATTTTTTTTTTATGTTAAATATCAAATATTTTATTATTAAATGAACTTTTTAAAAAGCAATTTCAGTCAAGTTCAGCAAAATTTTGCGACATTTTGACTCGACCCTTTTTAATTTGGTCTATTTTGGTCTATATTTAAAAAAATTCTACTTGAAGCCGTATTTTTCATTTATCAAAGGCTATCTATAAACCGAATATAAACCAAAATAGACCAAATTAAAAAGGGTCGAGTCAAAATGTCGCAAAATTTTGCTGAACTTGACTGAAATTGCTTTTTAAAAGGTTCATTTAATAATAAAATATTTGATATTTAACATAAAAAACAAATCTGAATCTAAAAATCGCCATTTTTATAATTTTCCTTCAGAACAAAAAAAACTGATTCCCGACAGTCATATGCACAACGAATTTTATCTCTAAAACAAAAAATCATGCTAGTCCTTAACTTTCACAAGTTGTTAGATATAAAATAAGCTTCAATTTCGTTTAAAAAAAAAAAAAAAAAAAAAGGCTGTGCCATCTTTTTTTCAATTACACCGTTTTTTTCTTATGTTACACCGTTAAAAATTATTTCAAAAAATTAACAGTGTACATTTTTAAAAACTTTATTCTAATACCTATTCAACGACATATCATTTATGAAAATCGATTCAGTAGTTTTTCTACAATCGCTCGTCAAAAAGCACTCACATCACAAAATAACAAAAATTGAGGGGCACCCTGTGAAGACCCCTGGTCGAAAAAAAAAATTCTAAGAGAACTTGTATTTTTTATTTATCAAAGACTATCTATAAACAAAAAATAATCAAAATTAAAAGGGGTCAAGTCAAAGCGTTGTTGAATCTTCGTGAAATTGCTCATAAGCATGCTAGCGTTCCTTTACCCTTTATTGGATTAAGCTCAAACTTCATCACGATACGTGCTAATAAGCAGAGTTTAACCTATATGCCTTTTTTGAAAGTTTTTTTGATATTTTTTTTTCTCAGCAATGCCTTTCAGTTAAAACGCATGTTGTGATACCTATGTCTTAAAAGTTTTCTGTGTATTGTTGTGACATACTAATATTGTAATTTTTTAAAGCCAACACATTTCATTTTTAAAAAAATCATTTGACTCGTTCCCCTTGTACGTTAAGTATTTCACATGAAGACATTAAGAATACATTCGTTGTTTTAGCTCTTGAAAACTTATGGAGGTATCGAAATGTTACTATGCTCTAACTGCGATTTTACTGTGATATTGGAACAAGGTTAAGCAATTAGAGCTATTTGATAAAAGTACAAGAATAGTTTAATAAAGTCATAATCAAAAGAAGACAAACGGCACGATGTATCGTAAAATTTTTATTTTAGAAAAAAATTGAATTGAAATTAACACAATATGTCGGCGATACCGATAAATTGGTATTAAAAAGTTTTTTCACTCGTTAAGGTCTATACTATGTAGTTAAGTCTAGTAAAAAAATAAAACTTGTACTCGCAATTACCATCTTTATAAATTAAGTGGTGTCATCAGTCGGTTTGAACGAAAGAAAACTTGCAAAAACGAAATATTTTTCAAATTGCTTTATGCAATTGAAAATTATTTATTAATTAGTTATGTATGTCTGTTGGTGAGACTACTAGACTAAGCTCCCACGACACTTTAGTTCACCTCACATGTAACCTCTGTGAAATTGGGTTTAACTTATAGAACCTATTTCAGAAAATAACTATCCAGTGGTGTAAAGCCTGGACTTTACAAATTAAATAATAGATGCTTAGGCATCTATTTATCCAAAGGTTTTCATTCTAAATATTCCAAAAATGATACACCAATGTACAGGTGTGGACTCTACACAGAAAAATCTTTAATATAAAAAGCTACTGGCCGACCAATGTTTTCTGTAACTATACAAAAGTCTCAATTATGTCAAAAAATTGCAGTGAGGTTACATGTGGGGTAACTATGGCATCAATTTTTCATCCATTTAATTAGATCTGCCAGGTACTTAAAACAAAAATCTCAAGGCAGACCAAAATTTTCTTAAATTATAAATAAGTCTCAATTACATCAAGAAATTTCAGCGAGGGTACATTCCAAAATCCGAATGAATCATGAAATCAGACAGCTTCTTGGAGGCTGCGATGCAATCGGATTCATTAAATCCAACCGGATTAGATGGTTTGGTCATATAGAAAGGGCTCCATTGGATAGAATGATAAAAAAAGCGTCCCAACAACAACCAGCTGGTGTTCGTCGAAGAGGAAGACCTAGACAACGCTGGCGTGATGATATCATCCAAGACCTTGGTGATATAGGATGTCGAAACTGGGGCCAACTTGTTATGGAACGAGATGATTGGAAGCTGGTGGCACAGACGGCAAAATCCCCCCATGGGATGTAAACGCCAGAGAGAGAGAGAAAGTACATTCCAAATAATTAGGCTTTTGTAATTAGTGATTACAAAAATTCATTAAAAATATTAATTAACGTAAATGAGAAAGTCGGCCACTGGATAGTTATTTTCTGAAATAGGTTCTATAAGTGAAACCCAATTTCACAGAGGTTACATGTGAGGTAGACTAAAGTGTTGTGGGAGCTTGGTCTATACGATGTGTTTTTGTATTAAAATTGATTATCTTAAAAAACATAAATCCTATGGACCTGAAATTTAAGATGCGTATAAAACTAACCTGTCCCCTTAAGATGATGGATACAAAAAACAAATAAAGTTGTTTTCGTTTGTTTTACGAGGCTTTTATGTAAGGCCTTTAAGAACCTACTTTTTATACCGAGTCAAGTAGCGTATCATATGAAAGGGCTTGACTTCAGTATCCTTTAAAAATATATTTTAGAATTTTTCACTACACACTCTTTTGAATAAAATTTAATAAGGGCGTTTTTTTATCTTGTCTTTTTCTACTTAGTTCTGAACCTATTTAATAAAAAAAACTTCAAAAGTCTTTGAAAATATAGAAAAAGTGGTAACTTTTAAACGAAAAATATATGAAGTGCAAAATATTCATAATTATATTTATTAAAAGGGTGGGAAGAAGGGGAAAAATGAAAAGGGGAAAAACACTATTTAAAACCTATTCATGTGAGATATAAACTGAAAGAACACTTAATATTAAAAACATTCTAATTTTTTTTAGAATTCTGCGGTGCATAGTTTTGGAGTTATTGTCAAAAAAGTGCAATCAAAAAGTTGGTTACGCCCCCCCTGTGCGTTTTGACGTTGCTTGACAGAAAAATTTGAAAAAACACACGGAGATAGGATATTTGATAAACCCTGAATGAAAAATATAGCGGAGTGTTACATAAATATTGTTCTTTTTTTTTAGGTGGTGAGATTAGAGAAGGGTGAAAAAATCTTTTTTGACCCTAACAAGTGGGGTGTCATATGGAAGAGCACTTAATTTAAGAAACATTGTAATTTTTTTTAGAATTTTTTCAAGCACGGTTTTTGAATTATTGTCAAAAAAGTGCAACAAAAAGTTGGTTCCCCGTCTGCGTTTTGACGTTGATTGACAGAAAAATCTGAAAAAACACACGGAGATAGGCAATTCGATAAACCCTGAACGAAAATTATAGCGAAGTGTTACATAAATATTGTTCAGTATTTTGATGGGGTGAAATTGGTGAATTGGTGAAGTGAAAAATCATTTTTGATCATAACGAGTGGTCTCATATGAAAGAGCACTTAATTTAAGAAACATTCTAAATGTTTTTAGAATTTTGCGGTTCACAGTTTTGGAATTATTGTCAAAAAAGTGCAACGGAGTACTGGATTGGCAGCCTCCACGAAGCATCCACAACGGATACGGGCGTACTCTGGGCAATGTGATGTGGAACGAACGGTTGTGGTACCCAATCCCTTCGTAGTAGTGAAGCATTATAGCAAATAAATAGTCAATCGAACCCTGTGCGTCTGTACTCCATGATGGAGCGGCACAAAACGACGTCTGTTCTCCATGTTAGGGGCGGTCGAAAATCTTAGTCTTTTCCGCTAGGTGACAGACTATAATGAAACTTAGTGCGGGGAGCAAACCCCGTTATCAACCACCCATGAGTAGTGAAGAAGGATCGAACGTTACGGTGCAGGGCTTCGGAAGCCCAGTGCCGGCGGCTAGAGGGAGTGCGCAAGCAGGCTCCCAGCCGTCGAGATCAAGCGACTGCAAACCATCGGAAGGTACCCCAACTACAAGTTCACTTAGTAGAGAAAGTAGTCAAGTACTGAAACCAAATCAAAAAAAGCAACTTGATGTGCAAAATCCATTCCAACTTAGCAGGAAGACGTCTAGATCTCCTGAAAGAGAAAGAAGCAATATCTTGCTAAATATAAACACAAATGAAGTGGAAAATAAAAGTGAAGAACGTCAACCAGACTATGAAGAAAGAGAAGCACTCAGGCATCTTGAAAAAGAAAATTTAGAGCTCAAGAAAAAACTAAGAAAAATAGAAGAGATAACATCAAAGCTAAGCAATGAAATTGCTGCTTTAAAAAAAGAAAATCAAGACCTGAAAATGAGTAGAGAAGCAAGTGAATCGGAAATGACTGATAATCTAAATATCGGCAAAGATATCAGAAGACGATCAAACGTATTTGAGTATCTAACAGATGAAGAGGAATTGCAAAGAGAAACAGATTGGATACTGAAAAAGAGTAGGCCAAGTAAAAAAAGTAAAAAGAGGAAAGCTGAAGTTTCCCCTGAGTATGTGCCATCAAGCGCTAGTCAACCGCAAGATGCACATACAATTGATAAAGACAAAGTTATTCTTACAAAAGAAACGAAATAGAAAAAGCCACCGCCAGTAACTGTAACGGGTGTTTCAAGTCATGCGGAAATTCAAACCATAATGAAAATGGTAACGGATAAAGAGTACAAAATTACTGCTCTTAACAATGATGTCTGGAAGATCAACACATCAAACTCTGATGCATACAGAAATTTAACAATGAAACTAAACATTGACAAATATCAATGGGTTACATATGAAAACAAAAACAAACGCCCAATCAAGGTAATGACAAGAGGACTACATCCCACTTGTTTGGTCGACGATATAATTGAAGATCTGACACGTAAAGGTCTTAAAATCTTAGATGCTGTTAACATCATCAAAAAAGAAAGAAAAACCAACGAAAATGGCACCAAAACAATATATGGGCTATTATTTTGAAAACGTACATCGAAAAAAAAAACAACTATTTTTTAAAAATCTGAAATTTTGATATTTTGTTGGTATTGACGAAAGGAAAAAAGTAATTTCTGCTTTTATTTTTTGTGTACTCTGAATCGAAGTTATGCGCGGTTGAATTTTGAGGCTTTTTCACGTAGTTTTTGGTAATGGTGGCAATGTTTTGTGAATAGGTGCCACAAATTTCATCCGACTTACGTATATTTTTGCAAGTAAAAAGGAAAATAATTGAATAATTGAAATAAGTAAGTTTAAAATTAATAACTTTTCTCTTTTCCGCTAGGCGGCGCGTAAAACCTTGGTTTACTTCAAAGCTCATATCTCAAAAAGTAGGCTTTTTTTTTTTGTTTTTCACAAATTTTAAAGTAAACATATGCAGCTATGAAATTGAGAAATAAAAAGTCAGCAATTCAATATGGATTTTTTCTTACGATTTTTTAAAGTTTGGTATATGAAAAATTCACATGTGTTTTTTTATTAAGTTAATAATCCTGTACTAAATGTGGATCTAATAAATTAAACATTTCATATTTTAACACCTGCAATAAATTTGAACCATTTTTGTGTATTTCTGATTGAGAAACAGGTTTTTATTCAGAATAAGAATTGGAGATCCCAATGATCGAAGATATTGTTATAATTTCAACATCACCAACACGAACATTAGAAAAAAACATTAAAAAAATATTTTTCCTATAAACATTAAAATTTAATCAATATTATAAATAAATACATTAAAAAATTAATTTATATATTTTTTTTGCCTTTAAATTGAAATATTTATGATCATCAGAAAAAGAAAACATTTTGGCAATTATTTTATCGGGTGTAGTGTTATCCGCTAAAAAACAGTGGAATCCTTGAGTTCTTTGTTTTCTTCCAAGAACATTTCGTAGATGTCGGTGAGGGTCCATAACACCAACCGCTTTGATTTCTTAATTTTTGTCGATCCTTCTGTAATAGTAACAACATCTTTAAGGCCAGGCATTGTTCTACTAATTTCCTCTGATAAGAAGTATGTTTGAATTTGTTTTACTATATTTTGTGACAAACTGTGCACTTGTTTGCTTTGAGGCCAACTGTAAGGACCTACTATTTCCAACAGATCCATGGTGAATTCTACCAGTCGTCTTGATGCATTAAATTCATCCTGGATACGTTGATTTGACCAAAATTTACGTGGTAGAGTTGTCAACAAAAACACTTGTTTTGATTTACAGCTGGCATCTTTAAACTCCTTTTTAAGGTTCATAAGCCATGATGTATATTCACATTCCTCGTTTGGTGATAACACTTTAGCTGAATCTACTTGAAATATTCTTTGACTTATTGCCGATGTGACACTTGCAATTTTTTTATAACTTCCTGTTGTAATATGATTTTGTTTGATAGGAGATTCGGCTAACCTTCCAAGAACATTGTCAATATCTTCTAAAATGTCATTAAGTAGTTCAGGAACTGGTGGAGATATAGTATCAAGCGAAACTGGTGATGGATCTAAAGATGCTGGAGGTATTTGAATATTTTCGTTCGTTGGAACATTTTCAACATCCTGATTTATAGAAATAATTTCACTATCGATAGTTTCCGAACATGAAAGCTGCTGTATAGAAAATATTAGTTGCATATGAATTTTTATTCATTTTAATAAAATAATTAAATTTACCTTATTTTTATAGATATAAATGCGACATGTTTCACATATAAACTGGTCATCACGCAAAGTAAAATTTAGGGTCGCAGCTTTTTGAATAACAGCTGGTGTGACCAGTTTCACATTTTTTGATGTCCGCTGATGATTTTTGAGACCGTACAAGTTACAGCACAATTTGAAAGGCATTTCTATTATTATCTTTTCTAAACGTTATGTCTTCTAAATATTTTGGAATATAATTGATTATAAAGCAATCCAATCAATATATATATACCCTTGAAATAGTTTTGACATAGGTAGAATCAGGTAAAATTAGGTAGGTACAATTTAATATATTTTGATTGGATGCAAGTATAATTTGGTCAAAAACCGTTTGTGGGCGTCATTAGAAATTTTAAATGTTAAAATTATGAGCCTCTAATGAGATTTTAATTAGGAAAAAGGGGCTGAATAGACATTTTTTAAAATGAATAAACATTTTACACACCCTTTTAATAATTTAAATTCCTTTATTTTACCACTTAACTTAAATTAATTTTTAATAAGTTTTTAACCATTTAACCGCACAGAAAATGGTACAAATTTATTGCAGGTGTTAAAATATGAAATGTTTAATTTATTAGATCCACATTTAGTACAGGATTATTAACTTAATAAAAAAACACATGTGAATTTTTCATATACCAAACTTTAAAAAATCGGAAGAAAAAATCCATATTGAATTGCTGACTTTTTATTTCTCAATTTCATAGCTGCATATGTTTACTTTAAAATTTGTGAAAAACAAAAAAAAAAAAAGCCTACTTTTTGAGATATGAGCTTTGAAGTAAACCAAGGTTTTACGCGCCGCCTAGCGGAAAAGAGAAAAGTTATTAATTTTAAACTTACTTATTTCAATTATTCAATTATTTTCCTTTTTACTTGCAAAAATATACGTAAGTCGGATGAAATTTGTGGCACCTATTCACAAAACATTGCCACCATTACCAAAAACTACCTGAAAAAGCCTCAAAATTCAACCGCGCATAACTCCGATTCAGAGTACACAAAAAATAAAAGCAGAAATTACTTTTTTCCTTTTGTCAATGCCAACAATATATCAAAATTTCAGATTTTTTAAAAATCAAAAATTTAAAAATCAACAAAAAAATGTACGTTTTCAAAATAATAGCCCATATATAAAAGAGGACTTTCTCTTTTTATGTTAACTTTCGAGCAAAACGAAAATATAAAAGAAATTTATAATATAAAAGGGATAGTTAATATGAGAGTGAAAATTGAACCTTTAAAGAAAAACTCGATGAGAATACCACAATGCAAGAAGTGTCAAGGTTTTAACCATACACAAAACTACTGTGCACGTGAACCAGTATGTGTTAAATGTGCCGGTAAACACTTAACGCAAGTATGCCCACTTAACAGGGACACCATCGCCAAGTGCATAAATTGCAAGGGGCAACATCCAGCAAACTATCGTGGATGAGAAGTTGCTATTCAACTCCAAAAACTAAGAGATAAAACGCGCAAGCCATCACAAAACAAGCAAAATAACGCTGGTAGATCCAATGAACGATACCAAGAGAAACTGTGTGAGCAATCTAACAGCGCGAAAAATGGAAAATTATACGCACAAGTACTAAAAGGCTCGGAGTCAATCAAAGACTCGGAAGTATTAGAAAGTATCAAGAACTGCATGGAAGTAATTCTAAGGCGGTTAGATGAACAAAGCAGCCTAAACGAATTGATATTCCAAAAAATTAAGCAGATAGAAAGCTTAAAACCGATCGCCAAGAAAAATTAAATATGAATACAACACTCAGAATAGCAACCTGGAATGCAAACGGGTTAAACAACCACACCCCAGAAATTGAAATGTTCTTGAAGTTAGAAAAAATAGATATTTTTCTAGTATCAGAGACTCACTTTGTTAAATTATCATATATAATAATACCTGGGTATAAACTTTATCATGCAATTCATCCAGCAGAAAAAGCGAGGAAAGGATCAGCAATACTAGTCAGGGATAACATAAAGCACCATGAAGGTATTAAAATCGAAGAAGAAGTAATGCAGGTCACGTCGATAACAGTTATTACTAAAAATAAAAACCTTGTTGTAGCCGCTCTATACTGTCCACTAAAACATAATTTGAAAAAAAAAATGATTACTCCAAACTCTTCAATGAACTAGGCAGCAAATTTATCATTGGTGGAGATTTTAACTCAAAAAACACATATTGGGGATCAAGAATCACCACAACAAAAGGTAAAGAACTGAACGAAGCAGGACAGATAAAAGTGTGATTTTCATTCCGGTGGTTCTCTGGCCTACTGGCCAACCGACCTTGGTAAGGTACCTGATTTAATAGACTTCTTTATTAGGAATATGTCAAAAAACTACATAGATATCGAAAATAACGAAGGGTTGTCATCAGATCACTCTCCTGTTATAATGACAGTTAGTGAAAACGTAATCAAGCGGACATAAGCACCTAAACTAACAGGTAAAAACACTAATTGGGATATTTTTCGTGAGTGTATAGAAGAGAAAATAGATCTGCAAGTACCAATTAGAAACCCAGAACAGCTAGAAACAGAGCTAGAAAGGCTGATTGAAGCTGTACACTTTGCAGCAACGACAAGTAGTCCAGCACCGCATCCTAATCGTATTCTTACCGCAAACTTTCCCATTTTTTTTTTATTAAATGGCAGAAATTAAACTAAGTTCATTTTTCTTCTTGCCTCCCAATACAAATCGACGATGTTAGATGGAATTAACAGAATTGATAAAATCAAAGCACAAGGCACGTAAAATCTGGCAGAAAACTCGATCTCCAGAACCCAAAACTATTTTAAATAATCTGTGCATACAAGTAAAGATAGCCATTAAAGAAGCAAAAAATGAATCTATCAACAGATATCTCTCAAGTCTTTCTGGTGATAAAAGCAATGAGTATTCACTCTGGAAAGCAACAAAGGGACTCAAAAGACCAATAGTGCAGATCCCTCCGATTAAAAAAGATGATGAAACATGGGCCAGAAGTGCTCAAGAAAAAGCTGATCTATTTGCAGAATTACTAGAGAACACCTTCAAGCCATTTGGTCGACTTACAAAAGACGAAAACATAATGAAAGCGAGCAAAACCGATTCACAGGAAATTTCATATGTAACATTACATGAACTTAAAGAAGAAATACGTACCAGTTTGGTTCCAAAAAATGCTCCAGGCTACGATTTAATCACCAGTGAAGTTGTTAAAATGCTACCTGATAAAGGTATGCGCAAAATACTTCATATCATTAATGCTGCATTCCGATTAAGGTATGTGCCTATGCAATGGAAAGTAACAGAAGTGATTATGATCCTAAAACCGAATAAATCACTCCCAACGATATCGAAGCTTTTTGAAAAACTTTTTCTTAAAAGGCTTAAGCCAATAATAGAAAAAAGAAACCTCATACCTTCGTATCAGTTTGGTTTCAGAGAACAGCACTCTACCATTGAACAAGTGCACAGGATCACGAATATTATTGAAGAAACGATTGAAGCCAAAAGGGTATGCTCCGCAGTCTTTCTTGATGTCGCTCAAGCTTTTGATAAAGTTTGGCATCATGGCTTAAAGTATAAATTGCATAGAGATCTGCCCAAACAGTTTTATGAAATTTTAAACTCCTATCTCGATGACCGCCACTTTAGAGTCAAATATGATGATAGTTATTCAACATTGAAAAAGATTGATGCAGGAGTCCCGCAGGGTAGCGTCCTAGGACCGGTATTATACCTGCTATATACAAGAGATTTGCCTGGCCTAAGCAAAACAACCATTGCAACCTTTGCAGATGATACCGCAATTTTGACTACCGGAAAAACCGTAGAAGAAGCATCTAGCAAACTGCAATACGCTGCTAATAAAATCCGCAACTGGACAAAATGATGGGGAATTAAGCTGAATGAAACAAAATCCTCTCATGTTAACTTCACTAACCAAAAAGTAAGCCAAATACCTCTGAAAATCAACTCAACACAAGTTGCTTACGCAAACACAGCAAAATATCTAGGTATGACTCTGGATGCTAAACTGAGATGGAAGGAACATGTTAAAAAGAAAAAAGAAGAAGTGAATTTGAAATTTAGAAAGATGTACTGGTTACTTGGTAGAAACTCAGTACTATCTATTCAAAACAAACTGCTTCTGTATCGTCAAATACTGAAACCAGTGTGGACGTATGGCATCCAGCTATGGGGCTGTACTAAGAAATCGAACGCGAAAATCATCCAGTTGTTCCAAAACAAAGTGCTGCGTTGCATTGTTAATGCCCCGTGGTACATCAGAAACGAAGACATCCATAGGGACCTAAAGATAGAGTTCGTGAAGGATGAAATAAAAAAATATGCAATTAAACACACCACGCGTATACGCGTACATGAAAATATTGAAATACGCCAGCTAATGGATGTGCCCGTTGCTGACAGAAGGCTTAAAAGAACGAAGCTAGATTAGATTTTATAATCAAAAGCATACTTAATAAAATAATGTAAATGGGACTAACCAATGGGTTACACCCCAAAAAATGTGCTATAAATATGAAATGTAAATTACTAGATGAGCGTAGCTCAGTTGTTCTTTTATATTAATAAAAAAAAAATTTTGGTCCCACCCTCTGCGTTTCGACGTTGATTGACAGGAAAATTTGAAAAAACACACGGAGATAGGAAACTTGATAAACCCTGAACGAAAACTATAGCGAAGTGTCACATAATTGTTTTTCTGTATTTTGAGTGGGTGAGATTGGGGAATCGTGAAAAAAATCTTTTTCGACCCTAACAAGTGGGGTGTTAGATGGAAGAGCACTTAATTTGAGAAAAATTGTAATTTTTTTTAGAATTTTTCTGAGCACGCTTTTTGAATTATTGTCAAAAAAAATGCAACAAAAAGTTGGTCCCCCCATCTGCGTTTCGACGTTGATTGACAGAAAAATCTGAAAAAAAACACGGAGATAGGAAATTTGATAAACCCTGAACGAAATCTATAGCAAAGTGTCACATAATTATTTTCCTGTGCTTTGAGGGGATGAGATTGGGGAAGGGTCAAAATATTTATTTTTGATCCTAGCGTGCGGGGTGTCATATGAAAGAGCACTTAATTTAAGACATGCTGTAAATTTTTTTAGAATTTTACGGTGCACAGTTTTTGAATTATTGTCAATTGAATTGTTATTGAATTTATACACTGAGAAAAATCTCAAATTTTAATTCAAAGAAATTAATTCTTTGAGAAATGTTTCTTTCGTTTAAAGGATAATTGAAATAAAATAGCCTTTATTTCAAAACAAATAAATACTTTGACCCACTTCTTCTTAGAAATAGCGGTGCAAAGGCTAAAATCGTTTGATTCAAATTAATTTCTGTTTTTTTAAAATCAAGTAATTCATTAATGTAAATATTTGAAAATTTTATTTTAAAAGAATTTAGAGCTTTTAGTTTAAGGAATACAAATATTTCAAACAAGTGACGATTTTGTTAAATAAAACATAGAAACCTTCAAAATAAAGGATTGCAGTTTTGTTTTAAATGTAAAGAGTATTAATTTATATTAAAATAACGATACAATTACACATCTCCATTAAATATTTTGGTGTTAGCGAATGAACACGAATCGTTAGTTTTTGTGTAAGCCGTAAAGTGATAAAACTAGAATATATATAGTGAATATATAGTGGAAACTTATTACATACGTAGTTAAATAGTGTTTAATTTGTGATAATTTAAAAAGAAAGTATACTTTACATTAATATTGTGGGAAAACCTGATGAAAGTGCCTGTTTAAATTGAAAAAAATTATAATTTCAAATAGATTAGTTTATCAAAATAGAAATGTGCTCTCTCGCTTAATTTAAAATTCTATTAACTTATCCATTATAAGCACCCGTTTTAAAAGTGTATGGTGTTTTACGAAACAGATTTTAATATATATTATGTATAGTTTGAATCGATCGATCAATATTTTATATTTTTACTGTGAATTGAATTGGATCTTAATTCTTAATGTTGCTACTTCTTGATTAAATTCTAGACTAATTATTTTTTAAAATGGATTCAAGTAGCATAAGCCAGACTGAAGAAAATATAATGTTAAGTGGAGCAACGCCCTCCAATTATATATATGAAGAAAACGATTTTATACTTGTATTAACCCCTAATGATGATCTGAACAAAGCTATTGAGTTTAGAAACTTAGTATCGTCTTGGGGCTTGGCTTAAAAAACTATAAACTTTCTAACCGATACACACGAATGCACCATAAAAACTTTAGAAGTTATTGATTTAGACGGTATCGATGATATTTTTGAAAACTACCCAAAGGGGGATAAAATTATATTCAAGGCAGGTCTTCGAAAATGGCGATACGAAGCAGTAAATAACTATCACCGCAATTAAATTCCATATATACTATTTAGTTTTTAAATATTTCACCCTGAATTTGTTTATTTAGAATAATCCATTACCTGATTCAGAAGCGACTAGGTCATTGAATAGTAGAGTAGCAAAATGGATTGAAGAACAGCCGTCCTGTTCCAGCCCAGTTTCAGGAGCATCCACTCTTCATTCTCATTGGTAAAAACAACTATTATTATTTTGCATAAAATTGATATATGTTAAATTTAAATAAAACTTCAAGTGCATATAGATCAGAGGGCGATATCCACGATATTTCACAAATTTTAAACAATAATATTAAAGGAAGACTGGTTATAGACCACTACAAGAATAATGGTTCATTGGATGACAAACATAGAAAATATATGGTTCACACAATCATTGATAATTTGATGTTTAAAGACTATAAAATAACTGGGGCTGATTTTGAGATTTTGTCAAATAATATTGAAAATATTTTTCCTACAGAATATTCGGTATGATGTTTACTTTAAAAGTTATATTAATGTCAATTAATTTTGTTGGTTTGGCGTTCTATAAAATCACATATCCCTAATAATGCTAATATCCAATCCATATCATATTATAGTAGTTATAGACATTGTTTTTTAATTATTAAATTGTTTTTTATAGAGCGAATATTATACTGGTCGGCGTGGTAAAAAGAAACCAGCTGGAAAATTAAACGATCGGTATAGCAACGCATGTTTTCGAACTAAGCTTTTAAAAGTCAAAAAAATTTCGGCAACAGAAAAAGTTCTCACATCGAATGTTAGTCCACCAGCTACTTCTGGTATGTTCATAATTATGCGATGCTTCAAATTTAAAATTTCTAAAAACTCAGTCTTAATTTTATTTTGTGTTTTAGATGACTTCCTGAACAATAAACATTGGTTAAAATACAATTTTGAACCATGGGATTTGATATTAAATAAATGGAAGGAAGCTTCACATACACGCCGATCTTCGTTTAAGGCATCATCCAGCAAAAATATTGCGGATTTTTTGGTAGATTGGCCGTTGTTTAAACACCATTTAGGGTATCAATTGGTAATAACTTAAAATCATATTTTGTTACAAAATACGTACTTTGAAAATTAATTTTATGTTGATTAATGCAGGGTCCAACTGACTAAAGCCTAATCAGCCAGTAACAAGACCTATGGTTTTTAATGTAATTAAATTTTAATTAAATTACTTATTGTCTTGGTACATCAATTTTATTTTTTTTTTTTGTAATTGCGAAGTGGTTATTGATCCAGCAATGTCAAACTTATAATATGATTTGCCGTGTTACTGACTTATCTGGTTTAAAGGTGGTTTAATTGTGAGATTTAAGTATGTTATACTTAAGTATAAACTACTTAAGTTCCTGGACCATTTTTAGCCGTTTACTGTATAAAAACTAACCCAACACAAGACTTACGTAATTTAGAAATATGTTTTTACATGTATATTATAGATTGAAATTGATTTTGCCTGTGAGTTTCCTACTAAATCTCAAAACTTGTTGAATCGATTTGATGAACTTGTAAAAGTTTGCAGAAACAAAATTTTTCTTACTGAAATCAAAGATAAAAGTAATCAAATATTATTAAAAAACTTAAATGAATGCGAAAATTTAGATGAAGGTCAGTTTTAAAAATATATAGTTTAGCTTTGTTTACATATCATTAATAAAACACTCTTTCTTTTACAGACTTCAAAGATATTATTGTATGTTTTTTAATACATGCAATCATCCATCCAAAAAGAATAAGTCAAAAGATAAAACCAACGATATCTGACGCTCAAGAAGATTTCGTCGTATTTATTTCTAATTTAAATGAGCTCGACTGAAAATTGGATAAAATTAAAAAGAAGTTTGACTCTTTGCAACCGCGGATAGTTGTTGTTGGGCGCAAGTGGAAACAGATTGACGAAATATTTGTTATACATGAGGAAATTAAGTACCAATGGGAGTCATTTCGTAAGTGCTTAGATATACTATTAAAATTGTCATTCGTGTTCAATTTGGAATATCCAATTGTTAGTAAAGAAGTTTGGTATTTTTTCCAAGAGTATTTCTTTGAATTAGAATCTAATCAAAATTCTATTAAAAAGTATATCCAATTTTTTTCTTAGTTTTATAGTTTAATTTTTCTATATATAAAAATATTATAGAACAGGATTGCAAATTATACAATTTTGAATTCAACTCTGAATATTTGTTTAAATAAAAATGTTAGTTTGTTTTTTATGTTATAAAACGTTTTTTAACGTAAAAAAAATCGTACAACACTTGCAAAGCTTTCATGGAACGCCGTCTATATACCAATATAAATGTATTCAGAATAACTGTAATCAAATATTTCAAAACATTTACAAATTTAAAAATCATTTAAAAAAACACTCCGTTGAGAAACCAATTTTAGTAGAAGTGACTAATGAAGCTTTACCACAAACAACAACAGATCAAAATAGACTAAAATCTAATTTGTCTGAATTTTCTGATACTTCAATAAATAAAAACTGTACAAGTAGTACTATTAATTCAAACAATACACTTTTATTGCATCAAAACAATTATAAAACAGCAATAGAAAATCTAAAACAATTTATTTTAGAATTTTCTTTAAATCTTCACAGTGAAAAATCTTTGCCAAGAAATATAATATTTTCGATTCAAAAATCCATTAAAGATAGCCTGACCAAGCCTTTGAGTTCCTGCCTGTCTTCATTTTCAAATTACTTATCTGATGACATGACTTTTGAGTTTAATAAACTATTAGATTTCTTAATTAATCCATTCGAGCTAATCAGTACTGAATATAAATTTTTTCAATATATTGCACATTTAGGAATATACTCTGAGCCGAAGTCGTATTTGATAAACAATGATTTAGTTGAAGTTTTTATTAAAGGGATTCCTTCATTAGAGAGCAGTAAAGTTGAAGCATGTTTTCTTGATATCATATTTCAGATCAAGAAATATTTTGAAACTGGTGATGTATTAAAAGAAACCTTAGCCAATATGGAAATGCTAAGTTCAAATACCACAATCAATAATTTTATTACTGCTTCTTTGTGGAAAACAAAATTATCACTGTTTAAAGAAAAGACTGTAATCCCTTTCAACTTATACTTTGATGATTTTGAAGTGAATGACCCTCTTAGTTCCCATGCTGGGAAACAATCAATTTGTGGCATTTATTATGCTTTTCCTACTATACCACAGTTTCAAATTTCAAAGCTGAATAATATATTTGTGGCCGGGTTTATAAAATCTAGAGATATTAAAGAATTTGGAATTAGTCAGTCTATTAAACCTCTTATAGATATAATAAATGAAATAGAAGCTACCGGTTTGGAAATTAAAACTCCTACATCAACAATACAAGTTTACTTTCTCTTGGGTCATTATTAGGCGATAACTTGGGACTAAATACAATGTTGGGATATTCCTCATCATTCAATGCAAATTTCTTTTGCCGACTCTGTAAACGCAACAAAATTCAAACCACAAGAGATGTTAATGAATTTCCCGAAACGTTAAGAAATCGACAAAATTATCAAATATATGTGGCACTTTCGGATATCTTTTTAACAGGAATTAAAGAAGATTCTATTTTTAACCAAATTCAAAGTTTTCATGTCACGGACAATTTTGCCTGTGATATCATGCACGATTTATTTTTAGGTGTTTGTAAATATAATTTGCACAGTATATTAGATTACTTTATTTACCAAAAGAAATATCTATCTCTAGAAGCTTTAAATTTTAAAAAACAAATGTTCAATTATGGCGAAATAGAAATTGGAAACTTGAGCGGACCTATTGATAAAACCCATATAAAATACGGCAATTTTAAAATGACAGCGAGAGAAACTTGGACTTTCTTTAATTTTCTACCTCTGATTATTGGAAGTGATATACCACCCAGTGATAAAGTTTATAACTTTTTACTTTTATTCATTAAATTAATTGATTTGGTTTTACAAAGTTCTTACAATGAAAATACTTTAACAGAAATGGAAAGGCAAATTAAACAGCATAACACTCTTTACGTTCAATTATTTAAAGAAAAATTAAAGCCAAAATACCACTTTTTTGTTCATTATCCGATAATAATTCGAAAATGTGGGCCACTTAGATATCTTTGGTGTTTCCGTTTTGAAGCCGAGCATCAGTCTCATAAGCAGTATGCAAGAAACATTACATCACGACTTAATATACCACTTACGCTAACAATAAAAGCCTCTTTGAAATTTTCTCAACTTTTAGTGTCTAAACAGTTTTTCCAAAATGAATTTGACCGTACAGATAAAATTATTCAGGGTCGAGATAAAGATGAAAAGTACTCAAGTGTTTTATCCTACATAGGAACTGCAAAACAGTACACAAAAAGCTTAGTTTTTCGAGGAACGAAATTTAAAATTGGACATTATTTTAGTAAAACGGAACCACAACTGATTTTCTACGAAATTCAAGATATTGTGGTTGATCACGACAAATATTTTGCAATATGTAATTATTTCAGTAACTACATTTTTAATCCTCATTTCTATTGTTATGAAATTGGAGAACCTGCCAATGATTTAATATTAATTGATTTTTTAAGTATAAGCAGTACCCCAGTTAATTGCTGTTATTTAAACTCAGGGCGTAGAGTTATTAGAGCCAAACTTTGAAAGCTTAAATTGTGGCGTACGATTTTTAGTGATATAATGTTATATGATATTGTTTAAGTTATGTATTATCTTTTAATTTCAACAGAAATAATTTTGTACCAGTATTTCTGAAACTGATATATGAATTTGAATTACTTCGGTCTGAAAGACCTAATTGTGATCTTAAGTTTTCGGATTCTTAAGCGTACGGTTTTCATCCCAATGTTTTGAAGCTGATTCAAAATTTTCTATCCGACCGATACATTTCGGTAACCTTAGACGGATATTCTTCTGAGTCTAAACTAATTAACGCTGGTGTACCCCAAGGCTCAGTATTGTCCCCAACCCTATTTTTGATTTATATCAACGAATTGTTGAAAATCACCAGCAACCCAATAAATAGTTTTGCAGATGATAGTACTCTGCACAAGTCGTTCGAGCCCCTTTCTTCAAAAGGTAAAATGCACGAACGAATTAATCCTGCCCGGAGAGACGCTGCCATAAACGTGAACAAAGACCTGAATAAAGTCGCCGACTGGGGTGACCAAAACCTTGTCAATTTCAACTCCACCAAAACACAGCTGTTGATTGTTTCCAGATTAAAGACCGAGTTCCCCAAAGATATTTTATTTAGTATGTGTGATGAACCAATAGGTGAATGTAAAAACATTCGTTTATTGGGTGTCACAGTTTCAAATGACCTACTCTGGAACGATCATGTAATGGCGATGGCAAAAAGCGCGTCTAAAAAACTCGGCCTCCTAAATAGATGCAAAAAATTTTTCACTCCATACCAATTGCTCCATGTTTATAAATCCTATATTCGTCCCTGTATGGAGTACTGCTGTCAAGTTTGGGGTGCTGCCTCTGTTTCCATCTTGGCCCTCTTGGACTCTGTTCAAAAACGAGCTATACGAATTGTAGGTGATCGAACTTTGACATCAAAACTTGATTCCCTACAACATCGTCGCACTGTTGCTGACCTCGTTGTTTTTTACAAATATCGTCATCAGCAGTGCTCAGATGAAATCAGCGGCATCATGCCTCAAACTTATTCTTACCCCCGTTCCACTCGGCAATCGGCTGCCGCAACCAGTGAAACGGTAAAGATCCCGCGCTGTCATACTGGCAGATCGCAGAGAGACTTCTTTGTCCGAACTGCGTACAAATGGAATAGTTTGCCGGAACACTTAGTCTCAGGTGACTTCAACCCACAGATGTTTAAAAAAAGCGTTAATCTACACCTCAGAACGCCAGTTGTTGTGGGACCCAGGTCTAGACCTAGGTCTTAAAAGGTATTTATGTGTTGTTGTGACACATATTCTAAACCCTATTACACAACACATTTTATTTAAAAAAAAAAAAAAAAAGTTTTAAGTTTTATAACGTGAATTTATAATAAATAAAATAGCAAAGAATAATAATGTACAAAATGAAGTAAATTTAAGTTTATAATTTTATATGCCTAAATAAATACAAAAATTTATTTCAATTATAATTAATTGGTTTTATTGAGTATAATATGAGTTTATTTATGTGTGAGTTTAACTAAAAGGGAGGATCTGTTGAAATAATCGATTTACCATCGATTCATATTTGAAACAATGGATTTATTGTGCATTTGAAATAAAATACTCGGAGTTTAAATTTAAGTATTATAAAATTCTTTAAATTAAAACGCAAAATGGTTTAGACAAAAATCATACGAATATTTTAAAATAAAAGTTGCAGAATTTTTATTTCAAACTTTCCTAGGATTTGAATCAAAATATTAGAAACCATTGTTTTAAATAATTTATTATACTTTGAATCAAAATTTAAATCATTTTAATTACACATACAAAAGAGTTCGTTCTAAAGGTTTGAATAAACTTTAGTTCAAAGTTTTTGATTCCTTTCGTCTAAAACCAAAAAGATTTTGCGCAAAATCCATAGCCAAAAATCCTTTGAAACAAACTAAAATCTTTTGTTTTCAAGATACAATTTTTCTCAGTGTACCCTTTACAAGTTGGTGTAATTGAAACTCTCTTTAGTTATCCTTAACTGCTATTGCTAATATTTAATGAGATGTAACATTTTGAGTATAATTTGGATCAATTTTCAATTGATTTAAAATTTACAAGTAAACTTCTATTGAAATTTACAAGTAAAAAATCATTTTATGTGCATTGTGGTCTAGCAATATAAAATTTCTACAATACCACTTTATTTAAATTATTTCTTTTTGTTCTTCTACTTTTACGGAACCCTCAGCGAGCGAATTTTATTCGCACTTGATCGACTTTTTTATAATGAGAACTATGTTAAATATTTTGGTTCTTTATTGTAACCCTAATATATTTTTAATTGACGAATCAATTGAACTGACATGACACCAATTTTTGTATATGTTAAGTAAGCTAAACTTAATTTTAATCGCATTTTCACGTTAATATGGATTAAGTTGGGTTTTCGTTGTATTAGTTAATAAAACTTAATACTTAAGGATAATGACACCTTATAATAACACCTTAATATAACACTGAATTCAAACAAGCTATTCCTTGATATTAGTTTGTTTTATTAACTCGAGTCGAACTTTAACTACGATTTAAGTAGTAGATATTTTCAAATGAACCTATTTTAGACCGTTTCACCATTAATTGCATGTAAATAAGAACTTTTTATCCTCGATAAACTTATTAATTACTACAAAATCTAAAAACAGAATTTTTAACATCTAATTAGAATATCAAAAAACTATTTTCACACTATATATTCTTAAAATACTACTTTACACCTAAATAAGCCTGTTTTTCAACACCTTACTAAGTACTTAAATCATATCCTATAAGAACTTGGTAAGTCCTATCATTTCTATCAACGTACACAATTAACGTTTCATTTGAATCTTCAAAAAAGTACGAGCGGCAGTATGTCCGCTAGAAATAGGTAGATTTCGAAATCAGACAATTTTGTGTACAAGAAGAATCCGATGTATTATATTAGTTTAAACAAAACAAACTAATTACCAACAGATATCGAACAAATTCTAAAAAGAAAATTATCTACATTTAAACTAAGGTGACTAGATTATTTTCAAACCAAAAGACGATATTTTTTGTCAGAATATAACCAATACCCCCCTTCCTCTCCCCAACAATCTAGTAAAATAAAAATTCCATAGAAAATTAAAATAAAATTTATTCAAAAGTTAATATATTAAAATATTGAAAACGATTTATTTCGCAAAAAATTTACATATTTTCTTATTCATGCACATACTTGGATGACTTATGGACTTCTTTCAACAGGGTTTCATTGGACTCAATTTCTTTTAAATTTCTGTGCAAGATTTTTTTGGTTTGTTTTAAATTACTGACTGACTTTTAAAATACTGGCTTGTCTCAGCACATTTAATTAGAATTTGAGTCTTTTTAAATGTCCGTATATCTTTAATTAATAAAAAAATACTCTTTCCACCGATCCGTTTGGTCCTGGTAGGCCAAAAAGGAATTCTAATAGTTGGGGATTTTTGAGATCAATTAAACTCAAATAAGTAAAGAAGTAATTGGAATTTTTTCTATACTAATAAGTTTTGAAATTTCGAAATAAGTAATGCCTTAATTATCAAAATGATTGAATATTTCGACCTATCGTTGGTCCTGCTCAAACTGTTTTTCATTCCTCATTGACGGCTTTTGGTAATCACAATACATATTTATTTTTCTAATTTCATTAATTCATAAGTACGCGATATGATAAAAAGAAATATCAAATCTACCACAGAACATATGTGTAATAATGTATGAAGCTATATGAAAAACACACGCAAGCCTACTTACTCTATATCATACGTCATGAAATTACTGCGAAATATCATAATAGTTTATTTCTAAGAAAAAAAAATTTATTTCATCTATTCAAATCTTTTTATTTTTTTTTCATTGATTTTTATAAGGTTTTTGCAAATTGTAGTTGTTGGGGATTGCTGCAAACCTTTTGTTGAAGCTGACAAGTAAGAGGCCTCTAACTGCAGAAGTTTTTTATTTAAAAGAAACAGATTAAAATGTTTTCACGGATTCTAAATTTATGAAGTTTTTAAAAATATTAGTTAGGTTATCCAAACGGCCGTTACAACGGTTTTAAAAAAAATGTTTCTTTCTAGTAGATAGGCTCTAGCTTCTTAACTATGACTGGGATTTTGCTGATTTACGAACTTGTCCAAGATATTAATAAAACACACCTTTTCAGAAACATTTTTTGATCTGGCTTCACAAATGCGACCGTGAGAGTTGCCGGTTTTCAAAAGCATTTGTGTTTTCCAAACTTTTTGTTGCCGCTCACTCAGAAAGCTCTAATTGCAGAGGTATTTTTTAAAAGAAATTGTAAAAAAGGATTCTAAATTTATGAAGTTTTTAAAAATATCAGTATACAAACGGCCGTTATAACGGATTTAAAAAACAGACCTTTTCTCTAGTATAAAGCCTTTAGTTTCTTAACCATGTGTCGGATTTTGTTGATTTACGAACTTGTCCAAAATATTCATAAAATACATATTTTTAAAGAAAGTGTTTTGATCTGGCTCCACAAATGTGACCGTGAGAGTAACGATTGATTCAAATCTTCTTTCTTTTTTTGTTGGAGCCGCTCACTCAGAAACCTCTAACTGCAGGGGTCTATTTTTAGAAGAAATTGATAAAAAAGATTTCAAAGATTCTAAACTTATGAAGTTTTGGAAAATATTAGTATCCAAAAGGCCGGTTTAACGGATCAAAAAAACAGATTTTATATCTAGGATAAAGCCTCTAGTTTCTTAGCCATGTGTCAGTTTTCAGTGATTTACGAACCTGTCTAAGATATTAATAAAACACACATTTTTAAAAAAAGTTTTTTGATCTGGCTCCGTACTTAAAAAAAGTAAAAACGGTACCCTATAGGTGAGACTTCGGTGTCCGTCCAAATTTCTACATAATCGATTTACTTAGAAACCACTATCAAGTTGCGGTTCAAGCGCTATCAAGTTGAAATTTTCTACAGCTTTTAAATGTATTTTCCCACGCCTACTGATAAAAAAAATTTAAATATTTGTTTTCATCTATATTTTATGAACATAGATAAGGAGATAGTAAAAAAAAGTTTTTTGTAAGGAATCTTGTTTGGTTTAGAAAATCGAAAAAGATCAAAATATTTCGCTTTTGAGATATTGCCAAAAACGAGTGTTTCTTTTCAAGCCCCCTTAACTTCGAACATTACAGAAGAAAAAATTTGAAAAAATTCATGGTTATGGGTAATGTTGTAAAGATTGAACGAAAACTATAGCGGTCGGCTCATCATTTCAAATGTTATTTTGAGTGGGTTGAGAATGGGAATTTTGAAAAAAAATTATTTTTGACCTTGTCAGGTGTCAAATGAAAGGTTAATTGTTTTAAGTACAAGACAATTTTTTTTGTAATTTTCAAAAGCGCAGTTTTTGAGTTATGTTCATAAATGTGAAAAAAATTTCCTGTCCCCCCCCCCCCCCTGCTTAACTTCGAACAGTTCGAAAGAAAAAATTTTGAAAAATTCATGGTTATGGGCAATGTTGTAAAGATTGACTGTAAACTATATAGCGGTTGGCTCATCATTTAAATTGTTATTTTGAGGGGATTGAGGGTGGAAGGGTGGAAATTTTGAAAACAAATATTTTTGACCTTGTTGAGTGGGGAAAGGTTAATTGAAAGGTTAATATGAAAGGTTAATTTGTTTCTAGTCCCAAACAGTTTTATTTGTAATTTTCAAAAGCGCAGTTTTTCAGTTATGTTCAAAAATGTGAACAAATTTAAATTATTTTTAACCTTGTTGAGTGGAAAATGTGAATGTCATATGAAAGGTGAATTATTTTCTAGTCTAAATAATTTTTTTTTGTAGTTTGCGAAAACACCGTTTTGATTCATTTGATTAAAATTCTAGAATTGAGTTTTTGTGTAGGACTATTCACGTAAAATGATCCTAGAAGAAGATAAATTTTGCTCCGTTGTAAAAAATTGGTTGAAGGCCAGAAAATTGGTTGAAGCATAAAATTGTTACAGTCAAGTAAATCGAGGTTGGGGATATGTTCTTTTCGTTAGGTCTGATACAGGACTATTAGTGCAGAAAAAATAGTAGCCACCATCCCTTCGATTTTAGCTCTGCTGGCAGTCATTGTGAATGTTCAACTAGCTGAAGTTCAAATCCTGTTGGTATACCGATCTCTTCAATGTATGGAGTACTGCTGTCAAGTTTGGGGTGCTGCCTCTGTTTCCATCTTGGCCCTCTTGGACTCTGTTCAAAAACGAGCTATACGAATTGTAGGTGATCGAACTTTGACATCAAAACTTGATTCCCTACAACATCGTCGCACTGTTGCTGACCTCGTTGTTTTTTACAAATATCGTCATCAGCAGTGCTCAGATGAAATCAGCGGCATCATGCCTCAAACTTATTCTTACCCCCGTTCCACTCGGCAATCGGCTGCCGCAACCAGTGAAACGGTAAAGATCCCGCGCTGTCATACTGGCAGATCGCAGAGAGACTTCTTTGTCCGAACTGCGTACAAATGGAATAGTTTGCCGGAACACTTAGTCTCAGGTGACTTCAACCCACAGATGTTTAAAAAAAGCGTTAATCTACACCTCAGAACGCCAGTTGTTGTGGGACCCAGGTCTAGACCTAGGTCTTAAAAGGTATTTATGTGTTGTTGTGACACATATTCTAAACCCTATTACACAACACATTTTATTAAAAAAAAAAAAAAAAAAAAAAATGTTCAGTAGACAAATCACTCGACTGTGTTAACAATCCACTCGTTAGCAATAATTTGACGACACTTTTTCCTCCAACTATTGTGAAAGGTGACGTTAATGTTGGTTTCAATAAAAAACCTTAAAACTGGCTCTAACTATTTTCTATAAAAAATTTACAAAGAAAAATTCATGAACTAACAACAGTTGAAGCTACAACAATTGATAATATATTTTCCAATATAAATAATTTATAAGCTGTCGCTATTGATGTTTGCTTTAGCCACCATAAACAGGTTTGGGTAAGATGCAACCCAACGTGAAACTATGCTAACAAAAACTGTTGTTTTTTCAAAAATATATACACATATTCAAATATATATATATATATATATATATATATATATATATATATATATATATATATATATATATATATATATATATATATATATATATATATATATATATATATATATATATATATATATATATATATATATATATATATATATATATATATATATATATATATATATATATATATATATATATATATATATATATATATATATATATATATATATATATATATATATATATATATATATATATATATATATATATATATATACCCTCAGCGAGCGAATTATATAATTCGCACTTGTCTGACTTAATTTTTTTTTTAAATATTAGTATCTTTACGCCTTTATAAAGGTTTTAAAAATTCAATTTTGTTTAGTAAAAAGCCTTAAGTTTCTTAACCACGTGTCGGATTTTGCTGATTCACGAACACACATGTACAGCTCAACAAATGCGACCGTGAGAGTGCCGATCGTTTTCGTTATATCTCATATCGTTTGGCAATATTAGCAATAGCATAGCAATATTACACTGGCAATAGTAATGAGATATCACTAGCCAAAGTGATATCTTAAGGGTGCTGACGGATAAATTCTATTTAATCAAAGGTAGCAGATTGAGTATCTTAATTATGCAGTATTCCTTGATGGTGCCACGTTATTGCTTATTCGAAGAATTGAGATAAATGAGGTTTAATCATTGAGAAAGGAAGTGTGTCGCACGATCAAGGAATATGCACTAGCTGGATTATTGGTAACCCCATTTTAGTTTAGTTCCTGCAAATTGTTAATAGAAATTTTCTGTTTACCTTTTATTTTATTTTTATTTTTTCTATCCTATCATGAAATATTGGCCTATGCCATATTTTATATGTGATAAGATTTATTGTTTAGTTATCCCTTCTATAAGAAATATATATAAAAAAACAGATTGGTGTCCATAAAAACTTTAAATACTGATAGTAATGTAAATCATTTTTGGATCATTGTATTTCGAGTTTATGCAACATGCACGAAGTAACATAGCGGCAGCTAGGATGCAGAAAAACAATTGTTAGGAAAACACTCTCCTCCTTCGCTTTATGTTTTTTCCTAATATCAAAATTGAACGAAAAAGTATTATTACAGTTTTGAAAAAGTATTAATACAGCCCTCACTTAGGGCTTCCAGTCGTCCCGATTTCGGTCCCGCTTTACCACCGAAAAATCCCGCCCAACACCAATCTATCAAACTTTATAAAAAAAGATCCTGCGGTGTAGTTATATATTGCTTGCTGTCTGTCGCGGTTGACTAATTTTCTGATGGTTGTGTTTTAGACTAAACGATAAACTACAAAATACAAATACAAACTACATATTTTTATGAAAAACGCTCAGCGACAACGCTTTAAATCTGTGAGCAAAGTATGATTTACATATACATATTCTAATTTGACATCCGATGTATTTTGTAGTTATCCCTTTAATTTTGTTTGGCTTATTATTAATTAATTTGTTTTATTGAAATTGAAAAAAAAGACACAAATTAAATCTTACATTTTACTAAATGACGTGCATGTAAAGAGTTTTTTTTTTGTATAATGCCGATGTGTATAAGAAATAGACATTAGAAAAAAATTTCTACTAACCGAAATCGAGCAAGAAATCAACAGTTGGAGGGTTTGAAAATTAAGAAGATGTAGTAGCAGAGAATGATGATAATGAAAATTGTCATGAAGATATTTAGTTGGTAAAGGTGATGCTGTTGTTGTATCCCAATCCGATATTGATGAAGAAAGTGCTACATCTTCAACAGCTAAGAAGCATAAACTATCAAAGCGGCATGTAAAGTTTAATAAAAATTGGAGCAAGAACTTTGATTGACTCTTAACTGGCCCAACATAAAATGAAATAACTAAAAATGAAATAAATATGCTAAGTCTCAACTCTCAACGATATATTAGAAATTTGAAAGCAAGTTTATGTAAAAAAACATCATTTATACCAACAAATAGAACCATTGGCCAAATAAATGTCATTGTCGCTGTGACGGGATTTGCGTTTTATGTTGTAATGCATTCCCAGTCTTATGTGGCTACCGATTGTTCAGGAAAATTATTTTCTTCATTATTTAAAGATTAAACCATTAGGTTGAATTCAACCATTAGCTAGCGGTAGCTACGGTAAGAAAAAAATAAGAAAAATTATTTCTAAAGTTTTAGGTCCAGAGTCTAAAAACTCCTATAGGATAATATTAACAAATCTTTATATTTTTCTATAAGCATTGGCGCGTCCCATCATTATTACGCTTTTCGATAAAAATATTGGTACAACAAGCGGTTTGTTGGCATTTTATAGTTTGGATAACCAAAAATCAGTTAATATAACTGAATCGCTTACGAGAATATTTTAACAATCTTTTTATTGATAAAGTAACAAACAATCTGCGCAGAATATGCTAATGTTAATTTTGGTAAAAACCAAAGTGTAATGACAGAATCAGAAAAAATTTATGTGAATTCTTTTCAACTGTACCGAACAAATTTCAGTACAGTTCCAACACCGAATTATTTTTTTTGTATTGAAATTCAATCCAAAAGAATACAAAATTCGATAATTCAGTGTTGAAACTTGTTCAGTCGAAAAGAATTCACTATAATAAAAATATTATTCCATTTAGTTGTAGCTGCCACATACTTTCTAATGCCGTAAAAAAGGGTATTTCATCTTTTAAAAAATTTGATGTTGATGTTAACAAATTAATGTAATTGTTAATGAATTTTAGTTAATGAATTCAGTTCTTCCACTAAATGCACCACAGAACTTAAAGAAATGTTTGAATGGATCGGTACTGAATTGTCAGAACTACTTCGTCATGTGTCAACAAAATGGCTTAGTCTAGTCTATCTCCTGCTATAAAAAGATTAGTTAAACATTTTGAGCCTTTAAGTTATTTTAAGTTACTTACTGACCAATAAAAATGTTTCGAATACAATTAAAATGTTTTTTGAATTTTTAATTGTTTTTCCATGAAGGGTATGAATTCATGCCATGGGTTAACATGTCCAATGTCCATATTTATATAAAAAACAAATATGATTTTACTTGGATACAAAAACGAAATCTTGAACGATGTGAAGAATTTAAATTCTGTTTGGCACTAGTTAATACATTTGATAAATTTTAGTTCTGGTTCATTAACAATGTTCACTGCCATATTCTGGATGTTCTCATATTTCTTGACAGAATCGAAAATAAACAAAACAATATTATACACAAGACATCTATCGGAAAGATTAGGTAGGTTATTGAAAAATAATAATAACATCCTAATAAAAAGTTATAAGGCGCACAGGAATGTAAATAAGAGTACGGGAAAACTAAACAGTTGCTTGGAGCAACATGATCAACATGGATTGGTATGCTCATTTCCTTGTAGCAACTACAATGGCGCAAATATAGGGCAGACAGGCCAAAAGTTGGGTACACGTATCAAACAACACAAACATGATGAAAAGGCTGGGAGCAAAAGGCCAAGAAAAACGATAGAAAAATAGTATAGATAATAGACACACATTTTCGTACGATAAAGTAAAAATTCTAGTGAAGGAAATGAATTGGAAAAAACGATTGATATGGGAATCAATAAACATTCATTTGAGAAGAGCAACATCCATAAATCTAAGGTCAGATATAGAAAATTTAAATCCCGCGTACGCACAAGCTTTGAACAATATTGGGAAGCATCCAAGAAGCGAATAAGGTCATATGAACCCATTCAGATTTTTTCAATTTGCAATAGCTACAACATTAATTAGGTCACAGATCAATAACCTCATATATTCATAAGAACATTAATTATAGGTTGTTTATTTTATATAATAATTTTTAGTTTTTTTCTCATTCTGCATCAAAATTTTTTGTATATAGTCAAGTTTTATTGTTTTATTACCTTATTGTTTGTTAAACGTATAAATATTTAAATTTTTCAAATTTTGAACTACACGGTGACGGCTTCAATACAATGGTTTTAAAGATTTGTCTTCCAGAAATGCCTTTTTTTACAATAGCTTTATACCGGTCCCCCAACAAACGTAACCCAAACTTTTTTAATATACTGACAAAAATTATGGACGAGATTAGAGCAAAGTCCCCTAATTGTGAAGTTATCGTTACCGGTGACTTCAACGTCCACAACAAATCATGGTTGGAATTCTCCAAATCGACCGACGATGTTGACAATAGTGGAAAACTGGCAGAAATTTTTGCCGCGTCTCAGGGCCTATTCCAAATTGTAAAAAGCCCGACTTTCACTCCCCGTAATGGCGGTGATAATAGTTTTCTACTAGATCTCTATCTTACCACAATGCCAGATATTACGAGTGTCGATGTTGCGAAAGGTAGTATTGGAAATTCTGATCATTATTTAATCTCATCAGTTATCAAAACTGATTTACTTAAAACTACAGCTCCCAAACCCCGTAAAATATTTCACTACTCAAAAATGGATAAGAGTGGTCTTCAAAATTTTTTCCATGGTTTCCCTTTCGACCGTCATTGTTTTTACACTGACAATGTAAATGTTTCTGCTCAAAACTTTACAGAAACCATCCAATTTGCTATCAATAAATTTCTCCCTTTCTCCATAGTAAAACCCAAACAAAAATACTTGTATTCGAAAGCTGCCAAAACGGCACTTAGAAACAAACGTAGATCATTTAATATTTTGATTCATAACAAAACTCCCACTAATCGATCCCAATATCTAAAGGCCAACAAAATATCTAATCAGATTATCTCAAACGAAAAGTCCGAAATTGACAGAGCGAAAGCCTCAAAACTTACGTCTATGTCTGTTTCTGACAAGAGTTTCTACAGTGCCATTAATTCTTTAAATTCTGGTACAAAATTTTCTATTCCCCCTATTATTGATGGTGATTTAATCGTCAATGATCCCGCAAGAAAAGCTAACTTGTTCGCTGAACGCTTTGCTCTGAACTCCACTGTTTTGGAAACTCCTAAAGAAATACCCCAAATCCAGTCTTCAGGAGTTAATATGAATGAACTTCACTTCAAACCCAAAATAGTCGCTAAACTTTTAAAGGGGTTAAACATCAACAAAGCATCAGGAATGGACAATATTCCACCCATTATTTTAAAAACCTTTTCCAAAGAACTTGCACCAACTTTAACTAAAATATTCTACCAATCCTACAAATCTGGTATATTTCCCTCGTGCTGGAAGTTGGCAAATGTCCAGCCCGTCCCCAAAAAGGGACCAAAATCCGATATCTCAAATTATAGGCCAATAGCTTTACTATCGGTCCTATCCAAAGTCTATGAGCATTATATTAATACACATATTTCAAAATTTCTGGAAGAAAATCATTTAATATCCGACAGCCAATACGGTTTTCGAAACAAAAGATCAACTACCGATCTATTAAACTATGTAGCGCATTGTTGGAACAGCATACTTGATAAAGGTGGTGAAACATACGTTATCGCTTTAGACATCTCCAAGGCATTCGATCGAGTCTGGCATGCCAACTTAATCAACAAGCTCGTTGCGTACGGTTTTCATCCCAATGTTGTGAAGCTGATTCAAAATTTTCTATCCGACCGATACATTTCGGTAACCTTAGACGGATATTCTTCTGAGTCTAAACTAATTAACGCTGGTGTACCCCAAGGCTCAGTATTGTCCCCAACCCTATTTTTGATTTATATCAACGAATTGTTGAAAATCACCAGCAACCCAATAAATAGTTTTGCAGATGATAGTACTCTGCACAAGTCGTTCGAGCCCCTTCCTTCAAAAGGTAAAATGCACGAACGAATTAATCCTGCCCGGAGAGACGCTGCCATAAACGTGAACAAAGACCTGAATAAAGTCGCCGACTGGGGTGACCAAAACCTTGTCAATTTCAACTCCACCAAAACACAGCTGTTGATTGTTTCCAGATTAAAGACCGAGTTCCCCAAAGATATTTTATTTAGTATGTGTGATGAACCAATAAGTGAATGTAAAAACATTCGTTTATTGGGTGTCACAGTTTCAAATGACCTACTCTGGAACGATCATGTAATGGCGATGGCAAAAAGCGCGTCTAAAAAACTCGGCCTCCTAAATAGATGCAAAAAATTTTTCACTCCATACCAATTGCTCCATGTTTATAAGTCCTATATTCGTCCCTGTATGGAGTACTGCTGTCAAGTTTGGGGTGCTGCCTCTGTTTCCATCTTGGCCCTCTTGGACTCTGTTCAAAAGCGAGCTATACGAATTGTAGGTGATCGAACTTTGACATCACAACTTGATTCCCTACAACATCGTCGCACTGTTGCTGACCTCGTTGTTTTTTACAAATATCGTCATCAGCAGTGCTCAGATGAAATCAGCGGCATCATGCCTCAAACTTATTCTTACCCCCGTTCCACTCGGCAATCGGCTGCCGCAACCAGTGAAACGGTAAAGATCCCGCGCTGTCATACTGGCAGATCGCAGAGAGACTTCTTTGTCCGAACTGCGTACAAATGGAATAGTTTGCCGGAACACTTAGTCTCAGGTGGCTTCAACCCACAGATGTTTAAAAAAAGCGTTAATCTACACCTCAGAACGCCAGTTGTTGTGGGACCCAGGTCTAGACCTAGGTCTTAAAAGGTATTTATGTGTTGTTGTGACACATATTCTAAACCCTATCACACAACACATTTTATTAAAAAAAAAAAAAAAATATGAATTAGTATTAAGTTCATAATAGAAGTAGTAATAAGTTTTAAAAACTGTAAGTTTCTTATCAAGTGTTTTTTATGTTTTGTGATGTTATTATTTTTTATTTATTTTTTGTTATATTTAAGCCATGTATATAATTTTAGTTTATACTGAAGAGGGTCCCAAATAGAACCGAAATATTTAAATAAAAATACAGAATTCGTGCACTGAAAAAAAATTGTAGTTCATGACAACCTCATCTCAAAGTTGGCAGTTTAATATTCATGCAAAGAAAAATTATTTGCAATCAATTTTACTGTGATTGAGACAACTATACGATAACATTTTCCTAACAACAGAATGAGGTTTATTTAAAATATAAAGTATTATATCCAATATAACGGTAGTTAAATAAAGATAATAACTCTTTCCCTGAAATAAATTTTCTTTGGCCTTATATCATGAATTTTTCATTTTAAAATTTAAGTATTTGAGATTAATTGAACTATATTTAATTTTCACATAAACATTTCGTGTGATTGTCTCAACTTCATCTATTAATAATTGCAGAGTTGTTGAAGCAATTTCGTAGTTTGATTCGTCATATATGACCGCACGGCGAGGTTGAGACAATTGCATTTCGATTGGAAATAGGACATGTTTTTTCAGTGTAGGAGTTATTTTATTAAATTTTAGTTATTTTTGTGGCGTATGATAAAATTTAAAATTTTCAAAACTAACTTTCAATCAAGTAGTTGAGAAAAACGAAAAACAAAAATCTTTTAGTTTTTTCAGTTAGCCGAATTTTATGAAGATTAGCAAAATTGTTTTTCTTTAAATTGTCGTTTTATGTTTATTAAAATATTGTAAATAATTATCATTCTTTATTAAGGAATAATGCTTATTTAATATTAAGCAGTTATTTTTTATTATTGATAATTCGTTATGAGTGAATTGCGGTTATCCTATTTATGGATATATTAATTTAATTTTTGTTCCATTGTTGAAGAACATTTTATTATAAATTAAATAACAAACTTAAACTTCTGTGAACAGATATTATTGTAAAATAAACGAACAGATGTTAATGCCAAATATGAACTTATATTATTAAATAAATGTTAAAATAATAATGAAACTTTACTAATATAAATGAATGTTATTCATTTTGTTTTATGGAATATCTATCTCTAGATGAAATAAATCTAAGCAACATATATTCTTTGAATGAAGATTTGTACGTAAATACTAAATTAGAAATATTTAAGCGAGAATGACTAGCTTATGGAGTAGAGTAAATACAGTCAAATTGCAAACCCTTAATACTGTAACTGTAAATTCAAGATTGTATTAAGAGTTTAGCAATTCCGGTCGGTTCGGGAATCGAACCGGCGTCTTTCTGATCAAAGTTTATATGGTTAACCATTTAACCAACTCGACCAGCGACGAGAATCTCGAGAGGGACGCCGGTTCGACTCCCGAACCGACCGGAATTGAGATAAAACTTTTGTTACGAATCTTTCACTTTTCAAAGCAATTTTTCATTCTATTCAATTGAATACATTAAGTTCTAGTATCTTAGAACTGTAACTGTACTATATAGCGCGAATTACAAACTATATATTATTGTATATATATTATATTAAACACAATAATTACTCTTTCAAAGTTAAACAATTCATAGTTATATAAAAATTGTCGTTAAGAAAACGTTTATTTTTTAAATTTTGTTTGTTGATATTAGTAATGTCAAAAAATTTACAAAAAATGCACATTTTTTTTATGTAGATCAAAAAAAAATTGATTTTTTGCGTGAATAGAAAGAACGTAGTTTTTGATTTATATCAATTTTTTTTATGGATTTGAGTAAAAAGAATTCGACATTAGTTTGGTTGGTCGACATTTTTTCTGTGAACATAATTTTCGTAAAATTGAAAAATGAAGGTGTAATATGACAAATAATTACATTTATATCTGAATTACCTACATTGAATAATGAATACACATCATGATGATGCAACAAATATTTCTCATTTACACCAAATATGTTCTTGGTCTGAATCTATATATAATACAATATGCTTTAAAATTTAGTAAAGAGTACATCGATTATATATCGATTTGAAAATCAAAACAATAAAATTTACAAGAAAATAATACAAATAAGCATTTCTTATGTAAGAGTTGCCACCACTTCCAAAAATCGGAAGTTGGCCTCTTCTTAAAAACGTTGTTGTGTTTAAATTGGAACCCCGGGTTCAAAGAAAAAAATTGTAGATAATAAAAACAAAGCAATAGTGTTTATGCGTCATACTATTTAGTATGCTTTTGCCAGGAAAGGAGGAGGAAATATGCTTTTGCCAGGCATACA
>OY856189.1:1441251-1629225 GCA_963693315.1 Diogma glabrata | reverse complement strand
CTTCACAATTCTAATCTCCTGCAGGCCTACGTGCGAAACGACAAATCAAGAAACGACAAATATTTCTTCACGTTCAACTCGCAGAAGTCTTTCAGATACTAAAAGACCCCAAATATTTACGTTTTACACATATTATTTACCTTTGCCTTTTGTTTATGATAATCGCAAAACCGAGATGTATTTAAAATTGTAAACGCGTAAATTTGAACCGAGTGCTCAACATTTGTATGCCTGGCAAAAGCATATTTCCTCCTCCTTTCCTGGCAAAAGCATACTAAATAGTATGACGCATAAACACTATTGCTTTGTTTTTATTATCTACAATTTTTTTCTTTGAACCCGGGGTTCCAATTTAAACACAACAACGTTTTTAAGAAGAGGCCAACTTCCGATTTTTGGAAGTGGTGGCAACTCTTACATAAGAAATGCTTATTTGTATTATTTTCTTGTAAATTTTATTGTTTTGATTTTCAAATCGATATATAATCGATGTACTCTTTACTAAATTTTAAAGCATATTGTATTATATATAGATTCAGACCAAGAACATATTTGGTGTAAATGAGAAATATTTGTTGCATCATCATGATGTGTATTCATTATTCAATGTAGGTAATTCAGATATAAATGTAATTATTTGTCATATTACACCTTCATTTTTCAATTTTACGAAAATTATGTTCACAGAAAAAATGTCGACCAACCAAACTAATGTCGAATTCTTTTTACTCAAATCCATAAAAAAAATTGATATAAATCAAAAACTACGTTCTTTCTATTCACGCAAAAAATCAATTTTTTTTTGATCTACATAAAAAAAATGTGCATTTTTTGTAAATTTTTTGACATTACTAATATCAACAAACAAAATTTAAAAAATAAACGTTTTCTTAACGACAATTTTTATATAACTATGAATTGTTTAACTTTGAAAGAGTAATTATTGTGTTTAATATAATATATATACAATAATATATAGTTTGTAATTCGCGCTATATAGTACAGTTACAGTTCTAAGATACTAGAACTTAATGTATTCAATTGAATAGAATGAAAAATTGCTTTGAAAAGTGAAAGATTCGTAACAAAAGTTTTATCTCAATTCCGGTCGGTTCGGGAGTCGAACCGGCGTCCCTCTCGAGATTCTCGTCGCTGGTCGAGTTGGTTAAATGGTTAACCATATAAACTTTGATCAGAAAGACGCCGGTTCGATTCCCGAACCGACCGGAATTGCTAAACTCTTAATACAATCTTGAATTTACAGTTACAGTATTAAGGGTTTGCAATTTGACTGTATTTACTCTACTCCATAAGCTAGTCATTCTCGCTTAAATATTTCTAATTTAGTATTTACGTACAAATCTTCATTCAAAGAATATATGTTGCTTAGATTTATTTCATCTAGAGATAGATATTCCATAAAACAAAATGAATAACATTCATTTATATTAGTAAAGTTTCATTATTATTTTAACATTTATTTAATAATATAAGTTCATATTTGGCATTAACATCTGTTCGTTTATTTTACAATAATATCTGTTCACAGAAGTTTAAGTTTGTTATTTAATTTATAATAAAATGTTCTTCAACAATGGAACAAAAATTAAATTAATATATCCATAAATAGGATAACCGCAATTCACTCATAACGAATTATCAATAATAAAAAATAACTGCTTAATATTAAATAAGCATTATTCCTTAATAAAGAATGATAATTATTTACAATATTTTAATAAACATAAAACGACAATTTAAAGAAAAACAATTTTGCTAATCTTCATAAAATTCGGCTAACTGAAAAAACTAAAAGATTTTTGTTTTTCGTTTTTCTCAACTACTTGATTGAAAGTTAGTTTTGAAAATTTTAAATTTTATCATACGCCACAAAAATAACTAAAATTTAATAAAATAACTCCTACACTGAAAAAACATGTCCTATTTCCAATCGAAATGCAATTGTCTCAACCTCGCCGTGCGGTCATATATGACGAATCAAACTACGAAATTGCTTCAACAACTCTGCAATTATTAATAGATGAAGTTGAGACAATCACACGAAATGTTTATGTGAAAATTAAATATAGTTCAATTAATCTCAAATACTTAAATTTTAAAATGAAAAATTCATGATATAAGGCCAAAGAAAATTTATTTCAGGGAAAGAGTTATTATCTTTATTTAACTACCGTTATATTGGATATAATACTTTATATTTTAAATAAACCTCATTCTGTTGTTAGGAAAATGTTATCGTATAGTTGTCTCAATCACAGTAAAATTGATTGCAAATAATTTTTCTTTGCATGAATATTAAACTGCCAACTTTGAGATGAGGTTGTCATGAACTACAATTTTTTTTCAGTGCACGAATTCTGTATTTTTATTTAAATATTTCGGTTCTATTTGGGACCCTCTTCAGTATAAACTAAAATTATATACATGGCTTAAATATAACAAAAAATAAATAAAAAATAATAACATCACAAAACATAAAAAACACTTGATAAGAAACTTACAGTTTTTAAAACTTATTACTACTTCTATTATGAACTTAATACTAATTCATATTTTTTTTTTTTTTTTAATAAAATGTGTTGTGTGATAGGGTTTAGAATATGTGTCACAACAACACATAAATACCTTTTAAGACCTAGGTCTAGACCTGGGTCCCACAACAACTGGCGTTCTGAGGTGTAGATTAACGCTTTTTTTAAACATCTGTGGGTTGAAGCCACCTGAGACTAAGTGTTCCGGCAAACTATTCCATTTGTACGCAGTTCGGACAAAGAAGTCTCTCTGCGATCTGCCAGTATGACAGCGCGGGATCTTTACCGTTTCACTGGTTGCGGCAGCCGATTGCCGAGTGGAACGGGGGTAAGAATAAGTTTGAGGCATGATGCCGCTGATTTCATCTGAGCACTGCTGATGACGATATTTGTAAAAAACAACGAGGTCAGCAACAGTGCGACGATGTTGTAGGGAATCAAGTTGTGATGTCAAAGTTCGATCACCTACAATTCGTATAGCTCGCTTTTGAACAGAGTCCAAGAGGGCCAAGATGGAAACAGAGGCAGCACCCCAAACTTGACAGCAGTACTCCATACAGGGACGAATATAGGACTTATAAACATGGAGCAATTGGTATGGAGTGAAAAATTTTTTGCATCTATTTAGGAGGCCGAGTTTTTTAGACGCGCTTTTTGCCATCGCCATTACATGATCGTTCCAGAGTAGGTCATTTGAAACTGTGACACCCAATAAACGAATGTTTTTACATTCACTTATTGGTTCATCACACATACTAAATAAAATATCTTTGGGGAACTCGGTCTTTAATCTGGAAACAATCAACAGCTGTGTTTTGGTGGAGTTGAAATTGACAAGGTTTTGGTCACCCCAGTCGGCGACTTTATTCAGGTCTTTGTTCACGTTTATGGCAGCGTCTCTCCGGGCAGGATTAATTCGTTCGTGCATTTTACCTTTTGAAGGAAGGGGCTCGAACGACTTGTGCAGAGTACTATCATCTGCAAAACTATTTATTGGGTTGCTGGTGATTTTCAACAATTCGTTGATATAAATCAAAAATAGGGTTGGGGACAATACTGAGCCTTGGGGTACACCAGCGTTAATTAGTTTAGACTCAGAAGAATATCCGTCTAAGGTTACCGAAATGTATCGGTCGGATAGAAAATTTTGAATCAGCTTCACAACATTGGGATGAAAACCGTACGCAACGAGCTTGTTGATTAAGTTGGCATGCCAGACTCGATCGAATGCCTTGGAGATGTCTAAAGCGATAACGTATGTTTCACCACCTTTATCAAGTATGCTGTTCCAACAATGCGCTACATAGTTTAATAGATCGGTAGTTGATCTTTTGTTTCGAAAACCGTATTGGCTGTCGGATATTAAATGATTTTCTTCCAGAAATTTTGAAATATGTGTATTAATATAATGCTCATAGACTTTGGATAGGACCGATAGTAAAGCTATTGGCCTATAATTTGAGATATCGGATTTTGGTCCCTTTTTGGGGACGGGCTGGACATTTGCCAACTTCCAGCACGAGGGAAATATACCAGATTTGTAGGATTGGTAGAATATTTTAGTTAAAGTTGGTGCAAGTTCTTTGGAAAAGGTTTTTAAAATAATGGGTGGAATATTGTCCATTCCTGATGCTTTGTTGATGTTTAACCCCTTTAAAAGTTTAGCGACTATTTTGGGTTTGAAGTGAAGTTCATTCATATTAACTCCTGAAGACTGGATTTGGGGTATTTCTTTAGGAGTTTCCAAAACAGTGGAGTTCAGAGCAAAGCGTTCAGCGAACAAGTTAGCTTTTCTTGCGGGATCATTGACGATTAAATCACCATCAATAATAGGGGGAATAGAAAATTTTGTACCAGAATTTAAAGAATTAATGGCACTGTAGAAACTCTTGTCAGAAACAGACATAGACGTAAGTTTTGAGGCTTTCGCTCTGTCAATTTCGGACTTTTCGTTTGAGATAATCTGATTAGATATTTTGTTGGCCTTTAGATATTGGGATCGATTAGTGGGAGTTTTGTTATGAATCAAAATATTAAATGATCTACGTTTGTTTCTAAGTGCCGTTTTGGCAGCTTTCGAATACAAGTATTTTTGTTTGGGTTTTACTATGGAGAAAGGGAGAAATTTATTGATAGCAAATTGGATGGTTTCTGTAAAGTTTTGAGCAGAAACATTTACATTGTCAGTGTAAAAACAATGACGGTCGAAAGGGAAACCATGGAAAAAATTTTGAAGACCACTCTTATCCATTTTTGAGTAGTGAAATATTTTACGGGGTTTGGGAGCTGTAGTTTTAAGTAAATCAGTTTTGATAACTGATGAGATTAAATAATGATCAGAATTTCCAATACTACCTTTCGCAACATCGACACTCGTAATATCTGGCATTGTGGTAAGATAGAGATCTAGTAGAAAACTATTATCACCGCCATTACGGGGAGTGAAAGTCGGGCTTTTTACAATTTGGAATAGGCCCTGAGACGCGGCAAAAATTTCTGCCAGTTTTCCACTATTGTCAACATCGTCGGTCGATTTGGAGAATTCCAACCATGATTTGTTGTGGACGTTGAAGTCACCGGTAACGATAACTTCACAATTAGGGGACTTTGCTCTAATCTCGTCCATAATTTTTGTCAGTATATTAAAAAAGTTTGGGTTACGTTTGTTGGGGGACCGGTATAAAGCTATTGTAAAAAAAGGCATTTCTGGAAGACAAATCTTTAAAACCATTGTATTGAAGCCGTCACCGTGTAGTTCAAAATTTGAAAAATTTAAATATTTATACGTTTAACAAACAATAAGGTAATAAAACAATAAAACTTGACTATATACAAAAAATTTTGATGCAGAATGAGAAAAAAACTAAAAATTATTATATAAAATAAACAACCTATAATTAATGTTCTTATGAATATATGAGGTTATTGATCTGTGACCTAATTAATGTTGTAGCTATTGCAAATTGAAAAAATCTGAATGGGTTCATATGACCTTATTCGCTTCTTGGATGCTTCCCAATATTGTTCAAAGCTTGTGCGTACGCGGGATTTAAATTTTCTATATCTGACCTTAGATTTATGGATGTTGCTCTTCTCAAATGAATGTTTATTGATTCCCATATCAATCGTTTTTTCCAATTCATTTCCTTCACTAGAATTTTTACTTTATCGTACGAAAATGTGTGTCTATTATCTATACTATTTTTCTATCGTTTTTCTTGGCCTTTTGCTCCCAGCCTTTTCATCATGTTTGTGTTGTTTGATACGTGTACCCAACTTTTGGCCTGTCTGCCCTATATTTGCGCCATTGTAGTTGCTACAAGGAAATGAGCATACCAATCCATGTTGATCATGTTGCTCCAAGCAACTGTTTAGTTTTCCCGTACTCTTATTTACATTCCTGTGCGCCTTATAACTTTTTATTAGGATGTTATTATTATTTTTCAATAACCTACCTAATCTTTCCGATAGATGTCTTGTGTATAATATTGTTTTGTTTATTTTCGATTCTGTCAAGAAATATGAGAACATCCAGAATATGGCAGTGAACATTGTTAATGAACCAGAACTAAAATTTATCAAATGTATTAACTAGTGCCAAACAGAATTTAAATTCTTCACATCGTTCAAGATTTCGTTTTTGTATCCAAGTAAAATCATATTTGTTTTTTATATAAATATGGACATTGGACATGTTAACCCATGGCATGAATTCATACCCTTCATGGAAAAACAATTAAAAATTCAAAAAACATTTTAATTGTATTCGAAACATTTTTATTGGTCAGTAAGTAACTTAAAATAACTTAAAGGCTCAAAATGTTTAACTAATCTTTTTATAGCAGGAGATAGACTAGACTAAGCCATTTTGTTGACACATGACGAAGTAGTTCTGACAATTCAGTACCGATCCATTCAAACATTTCTTTAAGTTCTGTGGTGCATTTAGTGGAAGAACTGAATTCATTAACTAAAATTCATTAACAATTACATTAATTTGTTAACATCAACATCAAATTTTTTAAAAGATGAAATACCCTTTTTTACGGCATTAGAAAGTATGTGGCAGCTACAACTAAATGGAATAATATTTTTATTATAGTGAATTCTTTTCGACTGAACAAGTTTCAACACTGAATTATCGAATTTTGTATTCTTTTGGATTGAATTTCAATACAAAAAAAATAATTCGGTGTTGGAACTGTACTGAAATTTGTTCGGTACAGTTGAAAAGAATTCACATAAATTTTTTCTGATTCTGTCATTACACTTTGGTTTTTACCAAAATTAACATTAGCATATTCTGCGCAGATTGTTTGTTACTTTATCAATAAAAAGATTGTTAAAATATTCTCGTAAGCGATTCAGTTATATTAACTGATTTTTGGTTATCCAAACTATAAAATGCCAACAAACCGCTTGTTGTACCAATATTTTTATCGAAAAGCGTAATAATGATGGGACGCGCCAATGCTTATAGAAAAATATAAAGATTTGTTAATATTATCCTATAGGAGTTTTTAGACTCTGGACCTAAAACTTTAGAAATAATTTTTCTTATTTTTTTCTTACCGTAGCTACCGCTAGCTAATGGTTGAATTCAACCTAATGGTTTAATCTTTAAATAATGAAGAAAATAATTTTCCTGAACAATCGGTAGCCACATAAGACTGGGAATGCATTACAACATAAAACGCAAATCCCGTCACAGCGACAATGACATTTATTTGGCCAATGGTTCTATTTGTTGGTATAAATGATGTTTTTTTACATAAACTTGCTTTCAAATTTCTAATATATCGTTGAGAGTTGAGACTTAGCATATTTATTTCATTTTTAGTTATTTCATTTTATGTTGGGCCAGTTAAGAGTCAATCAAAGTTCTTGCTCCAATTTTTATTAAACTTTACATGCCGCTTTGATAGTTTATGCTTCTTAGCTGTTGAAGATGTAGCACTTTCTTCATCAATATCGGATTGGGATACAACAACAGCATCACCTTTACCAACTAAATATCTTCATGACAATTTTCATTATCATCATTCTCTGCTACTACATCTTCTTAATTTTCAAACCCTCCAACTGTTGATTTCTTGCTCGATTTCGGTTAGTAGAAATTTTTTTCTAATGTCTATTTCTTATACACATCGGCATTATACAAAAAAAAAACTCTTTACATGCACGTCATTTAGTAAAATGTAAGATTTAATTTGTGTCTTTTTTTTCAATTTCAATAAAACAAATTAATTAATAATAAGCCAAACAAAATTAAAGGGATAACTACAAAATACATCGGATGTCAAATTAGAATATGTATATGTAAATCATACTTTGCTCACAGATTTAAAGCGTTGTCGCTGAGCGTTTTTCATAAAAATATGTAGTTTGTATTTGTATTTTGTAGTTTATCGTTTAGTCTAAAACACAACCATCAGAAAATTAGTCAACCGCGACAGACAGCAAGCAATATATAACTACACCGCAGGATCTTTTTTTATAAAGTTTGATAGATTGGTGTTGGGCGGGATTTTTCGGTGGTAAAGCGGGACCGAAATCGGGACGACTGGAAGCCCTAAGTGAGGGCTGTATTAATACTTTTTCAAAACTGTAATAATACTTTTTCGTTCAATTTTGATATTAGGAAAAAACATAAAGCGAAGGAGGAGAGTGTTTTCCTAACAATTGTTTTTCTGCATCCTAGCTGCCGCTATGTTACTTCGTGCATGTTGCATAAACTCGAAATACAATGATCCAAAAATGATTTACATTACTATCAGTATTTAAAGTTTTTATGGACACCAATCTGTTTTTTTATATATATTTCTTATAGAAGGGATAACTAAACAATAAATCTTATCACATATAAAATATGGCATAGGCCAATATTTCATGATAGGATAGAAAAAATAAAAATAAAATAAAAGGTAAACAGAAAATTTCTATTAACAATTTGCAGGAACTAAACTAAAATGGGGTTACCAATAATCCAGCTAGTGCATATTCCTTGATCGTGCGACACACTTCCTTTCTCAATGATTAAACCTCATTTATCTCAATTCTTCGAATAAGCAATAACGTGGCACCATCAAGGAATACTGCATAATTAAGATACTCAATCTGCTACCTTTGATTAAATAGAATTTATCCGTCAGCACCCTTAAGATATCACTTTGGCTAGTGATATCTCATTACTATTGCCAGTGTAATATTGCTATGCTATTGCTAATATTGCCAAACGATATGAGATATAACGAAAACGATCGGCACTCTCACGGTCGCATTTGTTGAGCTGTACATGTGTGTTCGTGAATCAGCAAAATCCGACACGTGGTTAAGAAACTTAAGGCTTTTTACTAAACAAAATTGAATTTTTAAAACCTTTATAAAGGCGTAAAGATACTAATATTTAAAAAAAAAATTAAGTCAGACAAGTGCGAATTATATAATTCGCTCGCTGAGGGTATATATATATATATATATATATATATATATATATATATATATATATATATATATATATATATATATATATATATATATATATACATATATATATATATATATATATATATATATATATATATATATATATATATATATATATATATATATATATATATATATATATATATATATATATATATATATATATATATATATATATATATATATATATATATATATATATATATATATATATATATATATATATATATATATATTTGAATATGTGTATATATTTTTGAAAAAACAACAGTTTTTGTTAGCATAGTTTCACGTTGGGTTGCATCTTACCCAAACCTGTTTATGGTGGCTAAAGCAAACATCAATAGCGACAGCTTATAAATTATTTATATTGGAAAATATATTATCAATTGTTGTAGCTTCAACTGTTGTTAGTTCATGAATTTTTCTTTGTAAATTTTTTATAGAAAATAGTTTGAGAGCCAGTTTTAAGGTTTTTTATTGAAACCAACATTAACGTCACCTATCACAATAGTTGGAGGAAAAAGTGTCGTCAAATTATTGCTTACGAGTGGATTGTTAACACAGTCGAGTGATTTGTCTACTGAACATTGAAGAGATCGGTATACAAACAGGATTTGAACTTCAGCTAGTTGAACATTCACCATGACTGCCAGCAGAGCTAAAATCGAAGGGATGGTGGCTACTATTTTTTCTGCACTAGTAGTCCTGTATCAGACCTAACGAAAAGAACATATCCCCAACCTCGATTTACTTGACTGTAACAATTTTATGCTTCAACCAATTTTCTGGCCTTCAACCAGTTTTTTACAACGGAGCAAAATTTATCTTCTTCTAGGATCATTTTACGTGAATAGTCCTACACAAAAACACAATTTTAGAATTTTAATCAAATGAATCAAAACGGTGTTTTCGCAAACTACAAAAAAAAATTATTTAGACTAGAAAATAATTCACCTTTCATATGACATTCACATTTTCCACTCAACAAGGTTAAAAATAATTTAAATTTGTTCACATTTTTGAACATAACTGAAAAACTGCGCTTTTGAAAATTACAAATCGATTATGTAGAAATTCGGACGGACACCGAAGTCTCACCTATAGGGTACCGTTTTTACTTTTTTAAAGTACGGAGCCAGATCAAAAAACTTTTTTAAAAATGTGTGTTTTATTAATATCTTAGACAGGTTCGTAAATCACTGAAAACTGACACATGGCTAAGAAACTAGAGGCTTTATCCTAGATATAAAATCTGTTTTCTTGATCCGTTAAAACGGCCTTTTGGATACTAATATTTTCCAAAACTTCATAAGTTTAGAATCTTTGAAATCTTTTTTATCAATTTCTTCTAAAAATAGACCCCTGCAGTTAGAGGTTTCTGAGTGAGCGGCTCCAACAAAAAAAGAAAGAAGATTTGAATCAATCGTTACTCTCACGGTCGCATTTGTGGAGCCAGATCAAAACACTTTCTTTAAAAATATGTATTTTATGAATATTTTGGACAAGTTCGTAAATCAACAAAATCCGACACATGGTTAAGAAACTAAAGGCTTTACACTAGAGAAAAGGTCTGTTTTTTAAATCCGTTATAACGGCCGTTTGGATACTGATATTTTTAAAAACTTCATAAATTTAGAATCCTTTTTTACAATTTCTTTTAAAAAATACCTCTGCAATTAGAGCTTCCTGAGTGAGCGGCAACAAAAAGTTTGGAAAACACAAATGCTTTTGAAAACCGGCACTCTCACGGTCGCATTTGTGAAGCCAGATCAAAAAATGTTTCTGAAAAGGTGTGTTTTATTAATATCTTGGACAAGTTCGTAAATCAGCAAAATCCCAGTCATAGTTAAGAAGCTAGAGCCTATCTACTAGAAAGAAACATTTTTTTTAAAACCGTTGTAACGGCCGTTTGGATAACCTAACTAATATTTTTAAAAACTTCATAAATTTAGAATCCGTGAAAACATTTTAATCTGTTTCTTTTAAATAAAAAACCTCTGCAGTTAGAGGCCTCTTACTTGTCAGCTTCAACAAAAGGTGCAAAAACCTTATAAAAATCAATGAAAAAAAAAATAAAAAGATTTGAATAGATGAAATAAATTTTTTTTTCTTAGAAATAAACTATTATGATATTTCGCAGTAATTTCATGACGTATGATATAGAGTAAGTAGGTTTGCGTGTGTTTTTCATATAGCTTCATACATTATTACACATATGTTCTGTGGCAGATTTGATATTTCTTTTTATCATATCGCGTACTTATGAATTAATGAAATTAGAAAAATAAATATGTATTGTGATTACCAAAAGCCGTCAATGAGGAATGAAAAACAGTTTGAGCAGGACCAACGATAGGTCGAAATATTCAATCATTTTGATAATTAAGGCATTACTTATTTCGAAATTTCAAAACTTATTAGTATAGAAAAAATTCCAATTACTTCTTTACTTATTTGAGTTTAATTGATCTCAAAAATCCCCAACTATTAGAATTCCTTTTTGGCCTACCAGGACCAAACGGATCGGTGGAAAGAGTATTTTTTTATTAATTAAAGATATACGGACATTTAAAAAGACTCAAATTCTAATTAAATGTGCTGAGACAAGCCAGTATTTTAAAAGTCAGTCAGTAATTTAAAACAAACCAAAAAAATCTTGCAACAGAAATTTAAAAGAAATTGAGTCCAATGAAACCCTGTTGAAAGAAGTCCATAAGTCATCCAAATATGTGCATGAATAAGAAAATATGTAAATTTTTTGCGAAATAAATCGTTTTCAATATTTTAATATATTAACTTTTGAATAAATTTTATTTTAATTTTCTATGGAATTTTTATTTTACTAGATTGTTGGAAAGAGGAAGGGGGGGAGGGGGTTTGGTTACATTCTGACAAAAAATATCGTTTTTTGGTTTGAAAATAATCTGGTCACCTTAGTTTAAATGTAGATAATTTTCTTTTTAAAATTTGTTCAATATCTGTTGGTAATTAGTTTGTTTTGTTTAAACTAATCTAATAGATCGGATTCTTCTTGTACACAAAATTGTCTGATTTCGAAATCTACCTATTTCTAGCGGACATACTGCCGTTCGTACTTTTTTGAAGATTCAAATGAAAAGTTAATTGTGTAGGTTGATAGAAATGATAGGACCTACCAAGTTCTTATAGGATATGATTTAAGTACTTAGTAAGGTGTTGAAAAACAGGCTTATTTAGGTGTAAAGTAGTATTTTAAGAATATATAGTGTGAAAATAGTTTTTTGATATTCTAATTAGATGTTAAAAAGTCTGTTTTTAGATTTTGTAGTAATTAATAAGTTTATCGAGGATAAAAAGTTCTTATTTACATGCAATTAATGGTGAAACGGTCTAAAATAGGTTCATTTGAAAATGTCTACTACTTAAATCGTAGTTAAAGTTCGACTCGAGTTAATAAAACAAATTAATATCAAGGAATAGCTTGTTTGAATTCAGTGTTATATTAAGGTGTTATTATAAGGTGTCATTATCCTTAAGTATTAAGTTTTATTAACTAATACAACGAAAACCCAACTTAATCCATATTAACATGAAAATGCGATTAAAATTAAGTTTAGCTTATTTAACATATACAAAAATTGGTGTCATGTCAGTTCAATTAATTCGTCAATTAAAAATATATTAGGGTTACAATAAAGAACCAAAATATTTAACATAGTTCTCATTATAAAAAAGTCGATCAAGTGCGAATAAATTTCGCTCGCTGAGGGTTCCGTAAAAGTAGAAGAACAAAAAGAAATAATTTAAATAAAGTGGTATTGTAGAAATTTTATATTGCTAGACCACAATGCACATAAAATGATTTTTTACTTGTAAATTTCAATAGAAATTTACTTGTAAATTTTAAATCAATTGAAAATTGATCCAAATTATACTCAAAATGTTACATCTCATTAAATATTAGCAATAGCAGTTAAGGATAACTAAAGAGAGTTTCAATTACACCAACTTGTAAAGGGTATAAATTAGAAAATATACATTATTAATTCAAATAACAATTCAATAACAATTCAATTGACAATAATTCAAAAACTGTGCACCGTAAAATTCTAAAAAAATTTATAGTGTGTCTTAAATTAAGTGCTCTTTCATATGACACCCCACACGCTAGGATCAAAAATAAATATTTTGACCCTTCCCCAATCTCATCCCCTCAAAGCACAGGAAAATAATTATGTGACACTTTGCTATTGATTTCGTTCAGGGTTTATCAAATTTCCTATCTCCGTGTGTTTTTTCAAATTTTTCTGTCAATCAACGTCGAAACGCAGAGGGGGGGACCAACTTTTTGTTGCACTTTTTTGACAATAATTCAAAAAGCGTGCTCAGAAAAATTCTAAAAAAAATTACAACTTTTCTCAAATTAAGTGCTCTTCCATATAACACTCCACTTGTTAGGGTCGAAAAAGATTTTTTTCACCCTTCCCCAATCTCACCCACTCAAAATACAGAAAAACAATTATGTGACACTTCGCTATAGTTTTCGTTCAGGGTTTATCAAGTTTCCCATCTCCGTGTGTTTTTTCAAATTTTCCTGTCAATCAACGTCGAAACGCAGAGGGTGGGACCAAAATTTTTGTTGCACTTTTTTGACAATAATTCCACAACTGTGAACCGCAAAATTCTAAAAACATTTAGAATGTTTCTTAAATTAAGTGCTCTTTCATATGAGACCACTCGTTATGATCAAAAATGATTTTTTTCACTCTTCCCCAATCTCACCCCCTCAACCAACAAAAATTATGGAAAAATATTAAGAAATTTGTGTTAAATGAAAATAAAAGTAATGATATTAATGAAATCGATTTAAATGGTGAAATAATAAGGAAAGAACAAGAAATCGCAAACAAATTAAATGATTTTTTTGTTGATAGTGTCGTAGAAATAAATAATAGTATACCATATGTAACATTTGTAGATAGAATACCACAATTTGAAAAAATATATCATTGACTTTTATGTCAAGTAGTTTTAAAAAAAATTTGATCTAAAAAAATTTTTTATTTTTTATAAAAATTAATATTAAATTGAGAAGACAATTACCTTATTTGTAAAATAAGGTCTCAAGATTTATGTTATTAACATATAAAAATATTGTCACTTGGTTTCAACAACAAAAATGCAGCAAAGTTTATCGATTGGTCCATCAATCAAAATTATGCAGTTGAATGTTGAAGGCATCTCAATTCCAAAATGCCAAATTATAAGTAGACTATCAGTTGAAGCGGAAGTAGATGTATTATTGTTACAAGAAACTCATTTAAGAAGCAAAGAAGATTCTATTGCTAGATGTAAAATAAGTGGTTTCATTGAAATTGATAGCATATTTCATCAACATTATGGTATTACAACTTTGATTAAAAATACGTTGCCCTCGGCAAGTATTGATTATAAAAACGATGATGACAATGTAGAAGTTCTGGTCATTACTATTTGTGGTATAAAAGTTGTAAACCTTTATAAGCCTCCTGGAAAAGATTGGAAAGATCCTCCTTTACCATCATTTCAAGATACTACAATATATATGGGTGATTTCAATTCACCTCACCAAGATTTTGGATATTCACATAACTCTGAGAATGGTAACAAAATTGTAGAATGGATGTGTTTAAACAATTATGACCTTATTTTGAATATAAAAGGACCTAAAACTTTTCATTCTGCATCACATGGTACATTTACAAATCCTGATTTATGTATCATTCATGATACGGATGGTTCATCAATTTCAAAGTCAAAACGAATTGTTTTACAAGAATTTCCTAGGTCTCAACATAGTCCTACTTTATTAGAATATGGTTTAAATATTCCTATCATTCGTTCATTACCTAAAGCAAGATGGAATTTTGAGAAAGCAAATTGGATGGCATTTTCAGAATCATTGGATAAAGAACTCAAAAATGTTCCTTCTAAGGTTCAAAATTATGATTCTTTTGTTAAATCTGTAATCAATTGTGCTAAAAAAACAATTCCAAGAGGTCACCGAATGCAATACGTACCTGGCTGGGATAAAACTTGTGAAGCGCTTTTTGAAAGTTACATGAATGATGGCAATAAGCAAGTTGGTTCAATGTTAATTAATCGTCTGAATGATAATCGTAAAAACATTTGGCAAAAAAAATTGAATCTCTTGATTTTACACATTCAAGTAGAAAAGCCTGGTCTATAGTTGGCAAACTTGGAACAAATCCACAAAGAAAAATAGTTTCTTCATCTTCCATCACACCGAATCAAATTGCAACAAAACTATTGAATTCAGCGAAAACTGACATGGACAGAAGAGCTATTAAAAAAGTTAAGTTTCAGCTCAAACGTTTACGTAGATCTTTAAAACAACAACATGCTTTCTCAAAAAGATTTTCTTTAGGTGAAATTGTTAATGCTTTATCTCATGTGAAAGTTGGCAAAGCAGCTGGAGTTGATAATATTTATCCTGAATTTATAAAACATTGTGGACTAAGTACCAAGAGATGGCTAGCAAATTTTTTTACTGACGTTGTAAAAAAATCTAAAGTTCCTTCAATTTTCAAAAAGTCAAAAATTATTACTACTCTAAAGCCTGGAAAAACAGGAGACGACACATCTCATTATCGCCCAATTTCATTACTATGTGTACCATTCAAGCTACTGGAAAGACTTATACTACAAAGGGTTCAAAACAAAATCAATGTCGTGATACCAAAAGAACAAGCAGGTTTTCGACAAAATCGTGGTTGTAACGAACAAATGCTCGGTTTTTCAACATATGTCGAGTCAGGTTTTCAAAAACATCTGAAAACTTGTATAGCACAAGTTGATCTTACATCAGCATATGACACAGTTAGTCGTCATGGATTGTTGTTGAAATTTGCATCAATTATTCCTTGTCTTAAACTGATAAATCTTTTAAACGATATGCTTTCTAATAGAAAGTTTCAGGTTTTTATGCAAGAAACTAAAAGCAAATGGAAAACTTTAAGCAATGGTTTGGCTCAAGGTTCAGTACTTGCTCCAATTCTTTTCAACTTATACATGTATGACATGCCAAAAACCACATCCCAGAAATTTCAGTATGCTGATGATATTACTTTAGCTTATCAATGTAAAGATCTTCAACTTGGTGAAAAAGTTATAGAAAAAGATTTACATAAAATGTGGAATTATTTTAAAAAATGGGGTCTTAAACCGAATTCCAGTAAAACTGAAGTCAGTGCTTTTCACTTAAACAATCAAATGGCAAAATCTGAGTTATATGTTAAAGTTGAAAATGTTGTTCTTTTACATAACCATAATCCAAAAATTCTAGGTGTAATTTTTGATCGTTCTTGGACTTTTAAAAATCACTTAGAAGCAATAGCCAAAAAAGTTAGTGCAAGAAATAATTTGTTACAACAAATTGCTGGTACAACTTGGGGATCAAACGCAAATGTTTTAAGGACTGCTGCTTTAGGATTAGTATATTCTACAGCTGAATATTGTTCTTCAATCTGGATGAACAGTGCTCATACACCAAAAATCAATATTCAACTGAATCGTGCAATGAGATTAATTTCTGGTGCTATAAAATCAACACCTTTGAATTGGTTACCTGTTTTGTCAAATATACCACCACCAGACATTCGTCGTAAAGAAATGTTATTCAATACCATTCAAAGAAGTTCAGAAGTTAACAATTCTTTATTGTTTGATTTATTTTTGGAAGCTCCTGATCAAAGTTTATGTAGAACACCACCGTATATCACTGCTAAACAACTTATTTCACAAAATTTTAACTCTGAAGATTTCTGGCTGATGTCTTGGAACAACAACCTTCCATTAAATGGTACATTTGTTCAAAACCCTAATGTGAAATTAAATGGTTTTGAACTAAAAAGAAATGATTGGGTGAAATTAAATCGTATAAGAACCGGCTATGGTAGATCAAACTATACATTACATAAATGGGGTCTGGTTGATTGTCCATCATGTGAATGTGGTAAAGAATTTCAGACAGTCAATCACATATCTCAAGAATGTAACTTAACTAAATTCAATGGATGTTTTGAAGAGGCTTTTTGTTTATCTGATCAATTTATTGATTGGTTACATGGACTGAAAAATAAAATTTAATGTATTTTGATGTTGAATAAACCGTACGATTAAAAAAAAAAAAAAAAACCACAATTTGATTGTAGATTTAACTTTGAACTTGTTACAGAAAATGATTTATTAACAATACTCCAAAAACTGAAAAATAAAAAGGACTTTAACGGAGTTAGTGTCAAAATGTATATAGATTCATTTTCGATTATTGCTCCTTACTTGGTGGACATAATAAATTATTCAATTGAATTAGGAGTGTTCCCTAATGACTGGAAAACGTCAATTGTAGTCCCCGTACCAAAAATAAAGAATGCAAAAAAATGTGAAGACTTTAGGCCAATAAACATGCTTACAGTACATGAAAAAGTTTTAGAGAAAATTATCTACTATCAGCTTGAAAGTTACCTATTTAATAATGATATTATTATTCCTGAGCAATCTGGATTTAGAAAGGGACATTCCTGTGAAACTGCATTGAACTGGATAATTTTCGAATGGAAAAAGGAAGTGGACTGTGGAAATACAATTTTTGCCGTTTTTTTGGACTTCAGGAGAGCATTTGAGACCCTGGATCGAGATATATTACTTGGTAAACTTGTGCATTACGGAATTGAAGGTAAAGAAAATAATTGGTTCAAAACATATTTAAGTGAAAGAAAACAAAATACACGTTTAAATGGAACATGTATGTCAAATACAAAGTATGTTACACTAGGAGTACCGCAGGGCACAGTTCTGGGTGTTTTGTTGTTTCTGATTTATATTAATGATATTAAAACTGTTTTAAAATTTTGTAAAATTGCTCTATTTGCTGATGACTGTCTGATATATATAAGCGGTAAGCATGTTTTGGAACTCGAACAAAAACTTAATCAAGATTTAAATAATTTATATGAATGGATTAACATGAACAAGTTAAAGCTAAATATAACCAAAACAAAAGCAATGATATTTAACTCTAGAACAGAACCAAATTTAGAATTTAATAATACAAAGATAGAAATAGTACAAAATTTCAAATACCTAGGAGTGATTATTGATAGTGTTACGTTTTTCCAACCTTACTTCGAATTGGCCCAACTCACAATTCGATAAACGCAATTCCCAATCTCTTCCTGAGTTCGATCACTGATTAGTAAGCACAAACACCAGGTTTTAATAAGTATCCAACACCTTAATTGTTTCACAACAACAGGAAAACAATACAGCTAACAATATTCTTAACTAGAATATTCTTTCAACAGCTTCGAAACTCCAACGGTTTATTGTAGAAATTTCCAATTCACAACGTTCAAAATAATACACAAAATATTTCTATTTAATAACACTTATAACTTTATTTACAAAAACTTTACACAAAAACTAATTTAAAGATCACTTTTATAATTTTTAACTTCACAATCGCAGGTTTAAAATAAACTAATTAAAAACTACAAGAAACATTTTCCTTATATACCTTCTGCTTAATCTCTAGAAATTTCTAGGTAACTTTTTAGAAACCTTGAGAAAATATTAGAATATTCGATTATTTTACGTTACGTTGATTTGATTTATAAAATCATAAAACAAATAGACCTTAATTCTAAGAACATGTACAACAACAACAACACTATTTCATTCACTTTCTGTTGTGTTTTGTTGATTTTATTTTCCTGGAAGTGACCGTAATCGTTTAGATCTTTCTGTAATCGTCTAGATTTTTCTGCAATCGTAACAATACCCTCCACTTAAGCCTGTTCGTCCCGAACAGGATCTAGCTCTCCTTTGTATAAGGCCAATCTTTCCAAATGTACTACTTTCGCTTTGCCTCGATGGCCAATTCTATAAACTACGTCATTCAACTTCGTTATAATGTTGTAAGGTCCTTCCCATGCAGCTTGCAGTTTTGGTGATAACCCTCGTTTTCGTTGTGGGTTGTGTAGCCATACTAATTGTCCTTTTTCGAAACCTTTATTATTAGATCGTATATCATATCGGGCTTTCATTTTATCACTGGTCAGTTGTATTTTCTGCCGAAGATTGTGAATATCCTCAAGGTTCTTCCTGATTCGGTTGACGTATTCTTGCGCAGACAATGATGTTGATGGTACCGCTCCAAATTTGAGGTCACCAGGAAGTCTTAAATCACTTCCAAAAATAGTTTGAGCTGGTGTCATGGTCGTGGTGTCATGAGCTGCTGATCTGTATGCCATCAAAAATAAAGGAATTTGTTGATCCCAGTTACGTTGATTCTTACTGACCACTTTTGCTAGAAATTCCTCCAAAGTAGCATTGAATCTCTCAACCATCCCATCTGACTGTGGATGTGAAGCTGTCGTCCTCGTTTTGTTAATCCCCAGCATTTGACAAATTTCCTGGAATACAGCTGACTCGAAGTTCCGTCCCTGATCGGTGTGGATCTCCATAGGAACTCCATAGCGGCTAATCCAATTATTTATCACAGCTTCAGCGATTGTGGTTGCTTCCTGGTTGGGAATCGCACACACTTCCGGCCACTTACTGAAGTAGTCCATGATCACAAGCACATATTTATTCTGATTATCAGTTGTTGGAAATGGTCCCGCTACATCCATTGCGATCCTTTCAAATGGAGCACCTACATTGTATTGCTTCATTTTTCCATGACTTCTTCGTACGGGTCCTTTCACCGCCGCACATTTATCGCATTTTTGACACCACTCCACAATTGATTGCCGAGTCCCTGACCAGTAAAACCGTTGTCGTATTTTTGCAAGAGTCTTATTGATCCCAAGGTGACCTCCACTAGTTCCTTCGTGATACTCCTTCAGTACTGCTTCTATTTTCCCTTTTGGTACCACTGTAAGGGATTGCTTTATCTTGCCATCTGAGCTTTCCCATATTCTCTTTAGGCATCCATTCTCTAACTGGAGACTGTCCCATTGCGCCCAGTACGCCTTCAAAGTTGGAGTTTTATCAGAAATTTCTCCCCATACTGGTTTGCAACCCTTTTCCTTGAACTCGATGATGGGTGCAATATCCGGATCTTCTAATTGATCTTTTCTTCCCAAGCAACACAATAGGTGATTTTCAACTACAGTTTGGTGTAAATTCACCTAATTATGTAAAAATTACGTCGATTCAACCAGTTTTCTTGACTTTCAAATGAATTTTACTTATAGGTAGCTAATTAGGTTGATTATACGTATTTTTCGCCCAAAAAAATTATATCAAAATAATAGTAGAATTTAAGTCAAAACCAGCACTTGCCTATACCTAATTTTTACCTAAAATCAACCTCAAAGTCAATTTTATTTTGAACACGTAATTTAGTCGCAAAATGAGGAGAGTTTTACCACATTTTTCACCTATTTTCAACCTCAAATAACATTTTTTCTAAGTTGAAAAACAAGGAAAATTACTCCTAATTTTACCTAATTTTCCACTTCATAGTAAGCTTAAGTCTTGTAAGGTAATTTATAATCAAATATTTGGTAGAAAATAACTTAAAAACTAATCTATAAGTCGATTTTACCAAAAATATTATTTTATTGTCGACCTCATCTACGAAAATTAGTAAAAATTTACTTAAATAAGAAATAAGTTACCTATTTAAAGGATGTAATTTAACAAAAAAAATTATACGTAATATCTTATTGCTGTAATTACAAAAATTAGGAAACACATTTTTTTGAAGGATGATGTACAATTTTGTTTGATGCAATTTTTGTAAATTTAATTTGAATTTACATATTAGATAGAATTATTATTAATTATTAACAAATTAAACCAAAGTTATTTAGTAAATAATGAAACTGAGTAAAATTATTCATTATTTGTACCCTTAATAAAATTATCGACTAAAGATTAAATAATTATAAGATTTTCATATATGTTTGGGTTATATTTATTTTTCTATAATGAAACACATATTGGGTTTTAGAAAGAAATTCAATAGACAATGGAAAATTAAATCTCCATAAAAAAGATTAATTGAATATGCCATTATACTTGTGCAATTAGCAGCAACAATACTTAAATTTTTATACAAAACGATGCTGGTGTACCAATAGGTAGAAATTCACTAAAATAGAACGCGTAGAAATTCAAGTGCAACCAATTTGGTAGAATGTTACCAGTTTAAGTAGAAATTTCTTAAATAAAAGATTGCGACCTAATTTAGGTTATTGTCAACTTAAAATTAAGAAAAATTTTCTTTAAAGTCGAAAAATTATGTGAAATTTACTTTAAAGTAGATTTTGCTTAGTCCGCCATATTCAAACTTATTTTTGTTGAAAGTATTACTCCGCCATATTGTTATCTAAGTGAGATTTTTGGTAAAAGGAAATTATTTTCAAAGAAATGAAAAAAATATATTTTGTATTATTTATTTTTTTTGAAGCCCATTAATATTTTTAGAAGTACAATCCTAAAGTTTATCAATAATATTTTTTTCGTTATAAAAATTCATTTTTAAACCATTTTATTGCGAAATATAAAATTAAAATTTATTATAAATTATATATTAAGTCAAAATTACTTGTTTTCATCTTTTTCGAATTTGACATCTGATGCTCAAATACATATTATTTCATAATTGGTAAAGAAGAAGATAAAATTGCTTATAATATTACCTAGTTGGTAACTTACAACTAATTAGGTTGAAAATAGGTGCAAAGCAACCTAAATCGACGTCGATTTGACGTGGAATCTTCCTAAATTAAGGAGAAATTTACTTAAATAGGTAGAAAAAGTAGGAAGAAAAATACCTAAATAGAATATTTTACCCCTAAAATTACGTCGAATCGACGTCGAATTTTTTCCCACATTGGTCGATTCGATGTCGATTCGATGTAATTTTACCTCTCATTATTAAGGTTTTATAACCTTAAAGTCGAATTTTAATTACAATGTTACCAATTTTCGACTTATTTTGTTGCTTGGGTTATGGCTTCAGCTGTCCATTCATCGTCAGGTAGCACTTGTAGTAATCGTACATCGATGATGTTCTCCTTATTTTCTTGACGACTGCAATGCTTGCATTCAACTTCACAGGGTCGTCTCGATAATGCATCAGCGTTCCCATGTGCAGTACCCTTTCGATGTTCAATGTCCAAATCGTACGCCTGCAACCGTTCGATCCAACGTGCTACTTGTCCCTCTGGATTTTTGAACTGGAGTAACCACCTTAACGCACCATGGTCAGTTCTGAGATGAAATTTCTGACCATACAAGTATTTATGAAAATGTTTGACGCATTCCATAATGGCCAATAACTCCTTCCGGGTAACACAATAATTTCGCTCCGGCTTTGATAACATTTTCGAGAAATAAGCTATCACCTTTTCCTGACCATCTATTTTCTGCGACAATACTCCTCCTATACCTTCATTACTGGCATCAGTATCCAAAATAAACTGAACATTTGGTATAGGATAGGATAGAATTGGAGCCGTACACAATCTCCTTCGGAGCTCCACAAATGCTTGTTCCTGAGGTTCATTCCATTCAAATGCTTTATCTTTTCTTGTTAACTCATGCAGACTTTTGGCAACGTTGGCGAATCCTGGCACAAACCGTCTGTAATATGTGCACAATCCAAGGAAGCTTCGTAGTTCATGTAGATTCTTTGGTCTTGGCCAGTTCATAACTGCTGCAATCTTGTCGGAATCTGTATGAATTCCCATTGCCGTAACCTTGTGTCCCAAATATTTTACTTCTTCCTTGAAAAGTGAACACTTTTTGGGACTTCATTTTAAACCAGCTGCTTGCAACCTTTCCAGTACCTCCGCCAAGTTCTTCAAGTGGTCATCAAAGTCTTTACCCATGACGATGATGTCATCCAAATATACAAGGCATGTTTTCCAGTGCAAGCCTTTGAGTACCCGTTCCATTAATCTCTCGAAAGTTGCGGGAGCGTTGCATAACCCAAATGGCATGACATTAAATTGCCATAGTCCATTACCTACACTGAACGCCGTTTTCTCCCGATCTTCCTCTGCAACTTCCACCTGCCAGTAACCACTCTGCAGATCCAGTGTTGAAAACAATCTTGAACCCGATAATGTATCTAGTGTATCATCAATCCTAGGCAATGGGTAGCTATCCTTCTTAGTAACTATGTTTAGTTTCCTGTAGTCAACACAAAATCTCAAGCTCCCATCTTTCTTGCCAACCAACACCACAGGTGAGCTCCAGGGACTGTCTGAAAGCTCAATTACACCAGCTTCTTTCATATCTCTTACCATTTTATCAGCTTCCTCTCTTTTAGCCAATGGTAATCTCCTTGGTGCCTGGCGTATCGGCTTTTCTGCTCCGGTATCAATACGATGTTTCACCATATTGGTTCTGCCATTTCCTTCAGGTGAACTGCAGAATACAGACTTGTGTTGCTCCAACAATTGACGTACTGCTTTCTTCTGCTCTTCTGAAAGCCCTTCTGTCCATTTCTGCACAAGTTGTTCCATTTCTGCCTTTTGTTGTTTTGTGTTGACCGAGCAATTGATGTTATTCTGCTCGCACTTTATTATTTTAGCTACCTCTTCACATTGTCCTATGATTGATCCTTTCTTCATTGTTTTCTGGGTATCTGACAGATTTAAAACTCTTACTGGTATTTTGTAATCAGCATCCGATCTAACTAAGGTTTTCCCTATAACGACTTCTTTACAATTTTGATGTTCTTCTTTGTTGGCCTCCACAACCCACAACCTGGGTGACCCAGAACCTCCTTCCAATTTTCCCCAAATGATTGTTTCTGATTGGGGTGGCAGCTTTTCTCTGTGATCCAATATTATTCGACGGACACAATTTGAATCTTCACCAATAAACTGGAGTGGCAACTCAACATTTCCGTACGTGAGTACTCCTTTGCCAGCATCAATAACGAATCCATTTGGCCTCATGAAGTCCATTCCCAGGATGACTTCATCCACAATGTCAGCTACAACCACTTCATGTTGAAAGTGAGTATTCCCGATTTCAAAGTTGACCACTTTCTTTCCTTTAATACTTGCACTTTCGCCAGTAGCTGTCTGCATCCGGTATCTCCCTGCTGGTTTTAGTTTCCCTTTCACAATATCAGTGCGGACAATTGTATTTGTTGCTCCCGTATCTAACGTGATGACACAACTTTTTCCATCAATATTAGCCCTAACAGTAAGGCTGTTACCTCCCCTTGTCAATCTCGAAACATGGATGAAGGTTATGGGGCAATCGGTTGTGGGAGCCAGCCTACGCCCCTTTAGGCTGACTCGTTGTAGTTTAACTGATGCGGCGATGCTCCATCGTCTTCCCTAGCTTGCTGCACCCGTTCTTCTGCTGGACGTCGCTGCATAGGCGATGCTGATCTTGTTCGTTTCCTTCTCACATCTCTGCATTCCCTCGAAATATGGCCCAACTTGCCACATAACCAGCATCGTATTCTATCACTTCTGACACTCTCTCGTGGTCTTGACTTGTAATTGTTTTCATCAGCCAACTCCACCCGGCGTATTTTAATTGATGGTTTAATAATTGCTTGTGCAGTTTCATTTGTTAAGGCATAAGCAATAGTTTCTGCGAATGTTGCTTTTGGCGACAACATTACTGCTTTTCGTGTTTCTGGATCACGAATACCATCAGTAAACGCCTCGATCTTCATTTTCTCCATAAAATTCGGTGGAGTATTCGAGTGTGCTAAATGTACAAGGCGTTCTACTGCCGAAGAATAGTCCTGAATGCTTTCTCCATTCCGTTGCAAGCGACCCTTTAACTCGATCCGGTATAGCTCCTTTTTGTGGTCGCTGCCATATTTTCGTTCCAACGCATTCATCACTTCAGCATAACTTTTGCGATCGTTTTCTGGTACTGCCTGTAATGCTTCAGCTGCTTCACCTTTAAGCGCAACTATCAATGCAGCAAGACGATTTTCAGCGTTCCAAACATTTTGATCAGCTGCGGTCTCGAACTGGAACTTGAAGATGCCGAAAGATGTGGTACCGTCATACGATGGTGGCTTTAGTTTAATATTTGCTATTTGTTGTACCACATGTGAAGTGACTTTATTCGTTTCAACATCTTGCAACCGTTTCTCGAAATCATCTACTTTTGCAAGTACCTTTTTGTTTTCATCAAGTACTTTCTGCTCTAGCTCTTTCACCTCTTGATGAACTCTGCCTACTTCCTCCCGTAACGTAGTAGATATTTCGAGAAGTTTCTCGTCCATTATTTGCTTGACGTTCAAACTGATCTCTTCCTTGGTTGTAGCCATGTTATTGTTGACTGTTTCCAGCTGTTGATTGATGTTGCTACTGATTTCTTCCTTAGTAGCAGCCAATTGTTGGTTGATGTTGCAACTAATTTCTTCCTTAGTAGCAGCCATTTGTTGATTGATGTTGCTGCTTTGTTGATCAAATTTTTGATTGAGTTCGTCTTTATTGGCAACCATATTAGCGTTTACAACATCCAGTTTTTGATTCAAATTCAAATTTATTTGTTGCATCATAGCCATTAACTGCGTAAAATCGCAGTTTCCAGATGGTAATGTTGTTGTTGTTTCTGCAACAAAACTTTTCTCCTCATCAGCTGCCACTAGATCATTATTTGTACTAATCACTCCAAACTGGTAACTTTCCACGTCCATTCCATTGTCTTCCATACCTTGTCGAAGCCGTAGCATTAATTCAGTTTTGTTTCCACTTGTTGACAATCCACGTTGTTCTAGTTCTTTCTTTAACTCAAGAACCTTCAAATCACTTAATAAAACCATTATTAACAGCTAACTAATCCGCCGATGTCACCAATGTTACGTTTTTCCAACCTTACTTCGAATTGGCCCAACTCACAATTCGATAAACGCAATTCCCAATCTCTTCCTGAGTTCGATCACTGATTAGTAAGCACAAACACCAGGTTTTAATAAGTATCCAACACCTTAATTGTTTCACAACAACAGGAAAACAATACAGCAAACAATATTCTTAACTAGAATATTCTTTCAACAGCTTCGAAACTCCAACGGTTTATTGTAGAAATTTCCAATTCACAACGTTCAAAATAATACACAAAATATTTCTATTTAATAACACTTATAACTTTATTTACAAAAACTTTACACAAAAACTAATTTAAAGATCACTTTTATAATTTTTAACTTCACAATCGCAGGTTTAAAATAAACTAATTAAAAACTACAAGAAACATTTTCCTTATATACCTTCTGCTTAATCTCTAGAAATTTCTAGGTAACTTTTTAGAAACCTTGAGAAAATATTAGAATATTCGATTATTTTACGTTACGTTGATTTGATTTATAAAATCATAAAACAAATAGACCTTAATTCTAAGAACATGTACAACAACAACAACACTATTTCATTCACTTTCTGTTGTGTTTTGTTGATTTTATTTTCCTGGAAGTGACCGTAATCGTTTAGATCTTTCTGTAATCGTCTAGATTTTTCTGCAATCGTAACAATAGCAAACTTAAATTCGATGACCATTTGAATATGATTTGTGGTAAAATATCAAAAAAAGTAGGATTTCTAAAAAGAATTCGAAACTCAATAAGTAAGAAAACTGCGACTATGCTCTATAATACATTAATATTACCACATTATGATTACTCTTCGACTATTATCTTTAGTGCTACTAATGAAATGTTGTCTAGACTACAAGTACAACAAAACAGAGCTATGAGAACCATTTTGAGGAAAGACATCTACACACCTATTTTAAGATTGTTAGAGGAACTAAATTGGATGAATGTCAAGCAACGAAGTGTCTTAAAAGTTTTAATTTTTATTTTTAAACTCAAACACAATTTGATGCCAACATACCTCTATGATAATATTAATTACGTGAATGCTTCAACGAACTACAACCTAAGAAATGCAGATGACTTCCGACTGCAAAGATTCAACAAAACCTCAACACAGAATACAGTGATGTACAGAGGGATAGACATTTTTAACAAACTGCCTAACAACATAAAAAATGAAGAAAACTTAAAAAGATTTAAAACATTAGTAGAGATTTTTATTAAAGAAAAATATTGATTGCTTTTAATTTGTCTTGATTTAAAAAGAAAATAATAATGATAATGTAATGATAATGATAATAATGATAATGTTTTATTGTAATTGGAGTTACCTACATTATTTTAAATTTGAAATTGTTAAACTTAAGGTTTTTTTATAAACCCATAAATAAATAAATAAATAAAATAAATAAATAATAAAATACAGAACAATATTTATGTAACACTTCGCTATAATTTTCGTTCAGGGTTTATCGAATTGCCTATCTCCGTCTGTTTTTTCAGATTTTTCTGTCAATCAACGTCGAAATGCAAACGGGGAACCAACTTTTTGTTGCACTTTTTTGACAATAATTCAAAAACCGAGCTTGAAAAAATTCTAAAAAAAATTACAAGGTTTCTTAAATTAAGTGCTCTTCCATATGACACCCCACTTGTTAAGGTCAAAAAAGATTTTTTCACCCTTCCCTAATCTCACCTCCTCAAAATACAGAACAATATTTATGTAACACTCCGCTATATTTTTCATTCAGGGTTTATCAAATTTCCTATCTCCGTGTGTTTTTTCAAATTTTTCTGTCAAGCAACGTCGAAACGCAGAGGGGGGACTTACTTTTTGTTGCACTTCTTTGACAATAATTCAAAAAGCGTGCTCGGAAAAATTCTAAAAAATTTACAGTGTTTCTCAAATTAAGTGCTCTGTCATATGACACCCCACTCGTTAGAACCAAAAATGATTTTTTTCACCCTTTCCCAATCTCACCCCCTAAAAATACAGAACAATATATATGCAACACTTCGCTACAGGACATGGAAAACTCTCAGCACTGTGGTCGGTGTCCTTACAGAACATGGACATCTTAGTGAAAGTCCTGTGTGTGGGTATTGTTTTGAAGAAGAGGAAGACTCTGAGCACTTTTTGTGTGTATGTCCAGCCTTTTCTAACGTCAGAGCTAGGATTTTTGGCTCTTACACCGTAGAGGCTGACAAAATAGACCTGTCGCCAACGCAGCTGGTTTTAAATTTCATTAAACTTACAGAAAGGTTTATGGAATAGTTGTTATGAGACCAAACTCGGAAACTGCGCTATGGACCGTAGAGTCTGCGTGCCAGGACAAGTTCTGCCCCGTGCAACATGTCCAATCCTTTCTAATCTAATCTAATCTAACACTTCGCTATAGTTTTCGTTCAGGGTTTATCAAATTTCCTATCTCCGTGTGTTTTTTCAAATTTGTCTGTCAATCAACGTCGAAACGCAGAGAGGGGGGACCAACTTTTTGATTGCACTTTTTTGACAATTATTCCAAAACTATGCACCGCAGAATTCTAAAAAAATTAGAATGTTTTTAAAATTAAGTGTTCTTTCAGTTTATATCTCACATGAATGGGTTTTAAATAGTGTTTTTCCCTTTTTCATTTTTCCCCTTTTTCCCACCCTTTTAATAAATATAATTATGAGTATTTTGCACTTCATATATTTTTCGTTCAAAAGTTACCACTTTTTCTATATTTTCAAAGACTTTTGAAGTTTTTTTATTAAATAGGTTCAGAACTAAGTAGAAAAAGACAAGATAAAAAACAGAATTCATGACAATAATTTTTTTACGGAAATGGGGTGTTAGTCCTTCGCCCAACCCAAATTTTCGTGAATGGGTTCGTTCTGCATCTTAAGGTCACCAGAAACAACCTTTTTACACGTTTATATAGCGAGCCGCTTGATCCAAGACAGACGCCCGCTGAAAGCCGCCCCTAACATGGAGAACAGACGCTTTCTACACATTTATATAGCGAGCCGCTTGATCCAAGACAGACGCCCGATCCAAGCCGCCCCTAACACGGAGCACAGACGCTTGAGTTTCATTGGTTTTATGGCGTCAATGACTCGCCATGGTGCAGAATCATTGAGTATAAGCAGTATTTACTCTGCCCCTCTCAACTACACCAACCTAATTCTGTTAGCGTTACCCAGGTAGCACGGCGTGGACGTAGAATTTCGGATTTTCGCTACCCACCTCAAACCGACTGATGACACTACTTAATTTATAAAGATGGTAATTGCGAGTACAAGTTTTATATTTTTATTGGACTTAGCTACATAGTATAGACCTTAACGAGTGAAAAAACTTTTTAATACCAATTTATCGGTATCGCCGAAATATTGTGTTAATTTCAATTCAATTTTTTTATAAAATAAAAATTTTACGATACTTTAAAAAAAACTTTCAAAAAAGGCATATAGGTTAAACTCTGCTTATTAGCACGTATCGTGATGAAGTTTGAGCTTAATCCAATAATGAGTAAAGGAAATCTAGCATGCTTATATATCTTAAATTCAATTGTGTCGACTGTCGGCACTTGGCGAAACATTTTAATATAAATTAAAAATTGATAACGCTTGTTTTTATTTCGCAAATATTTTGTTTTTTATTTTTTATTTTCTAAAATTTTGCTCAATGCATTTCGGCTTACGCCATTATAAAAAGCGATTCAAAAATGTTATGAAGAAAAATTTGATTTGAATCGAAAATAAAATGAAAACTGAATAAGAAATTTAATAAGATTAAATAATTTATATAAAAAAATTGTTAAAACACTTAATTAAAAAGTAGGTAATTTTTCTTATTAAATTGGTTGATAAAGGAAATAACATAAATTTGTTGATTTAATAGTTTCTAAAAATGATGACCGAAAAATAGATCTGGATTTGTCAAAGGAGAATAAACAACGTCGGTTTGAGAATTTAGTAAATTTTTGTTAAAGTGCATTGCTTTACGTATTTTTTCGTATGAATAAAAAGCACGTGTCACGATGTTTGCCCGCAATGATGCTGCGCACGATGCCCGCAATGGTGCTGCAAAAGGGGGATAAGAGAATAAATTCAAAACAATTTATATGGGATTTCATGCAAAACACAACTTGAATAATTTTAAAAGCTATCCATGAAATTTCTCACTTTACTACAATTAAATAATTTAAATTTGTTATAAAATAATATATAAAATATTTTATTTTCTTGTGTCCGTAAAACAAATACGAAAATATAGGGTTAATTTTTCACACAACTTTGTATGGGCAATTTTGGCAATTTTTATTTTTCTATTTTGGGCAACTTCAGAATAATATTTATATATTACGCTTAATTACGCTTAATATATACTCGATAGGATAGTTTTTATCTCGATTAAAGGCCTAAATGTCCTTAAAAGCCTAAATCGATTAATGGCATTTGATCGTATCTGGCATGCCAATTTGATCAACAAGCTCGTTGCGTACGGTTTTCATCCCGCAGTCGTGAAGTTGATTAAAAATTTTCTGTCTAACCGTTAAATCTCGGTATCTATATAGATGTCTTTTCTTCTGAATCTAAATTAATAACCGCTGGTGTTCCAAAGGCTCAGTTTTATCTCCCACTTTATTTTTAATTTATATCAACGAACTGTTGCAAATCGCCAGTAACCCAATAAATAGTTTTGCAGATGATAGTACACTGCACAAGTCATTCGTTCCCCTATCTTCAAAGGGTAAAATGCATGAACAAATAAATCCCGCCCGGAGAGACGCTGCCATAAATGTAAACGAGGTGGTGAAAAAAATTTGGTCAATTTTAATTCCACCAAAACACAGCTATTGATTGTTTCCAGATCATAGACCGAGTTTCCCAACGATATTTCAATTTATATGTGTGACGATCAAATAGACGAATGTGAAAGCATTCGATTACTGGGAGTCACAACTTCCAATGATTTACTCTGGAACGATCATATTGTATCTGCTTTGTAACTGGAATTCTTCACACAATAATTGCAAACACAATATGTTATATTTCAATAACTTTTTAAATTGATTTAATTTTCTTTTGAGTAATTTTAGGTTACAATTTTAACTTGTTTTTCGATGTATAATCAAACTTGAAATGAATGACAGAAAAGTTTTTTACAATAAATTAATAATTTTTGTTGTATAAGGTAAATGTTGCAAAAGGTAATAAAATCATAAAATGTAATAAATTTACAATTAGGTTATTTTATGGCAAATTCGTAACTGAATATAATTTGAATTTGAATTTAAATATGTACTTCGAAAGGTAATTATTGTAAGTTCCTGCCGGGGTTGAATCATCCGATTCAAGTTATTGGTAACAGTACGATCTTAGAAATCGCTCGTTTGAATGTGCCAGATTTAGTGCGCAACGTCACTACTCTAACCACTTCGTCCTTGCCAGGATGAACTTCAACAATTTTTCCTAGAGGCCAGGTTGCTGGTGGTGAGTTTTCTTCTCTAATTAACACGATATCATTTATCTTGAGGTTTTTTTGTTTGTGTTGCCATTTAGAGCGACTGTGCAAAGTCGTCAAGTATTCCCGGTGCCAACGGGACCAAATATGTTGCATCATCTGCTGGACCAATTGCCTACGAGACAATCGGTTCTGCTTTATCGAACGAAAATCGGGCTCTGGTAGCAATGTCAATGGTTGACCAACAATAAAGTGTGCTGGTGTCAATGCATCTTCTTGAGGTGACAACACACAAATTGGTCTTGAATTCAGGATCGCTTCAATCTGAACCAGTAAGGTGGACATCTCTTTAAAATTCAGAAGTGTGGTACCAAGAACACGTTTAATATGATACTTGGTGGATTTCACTGCAGCCTCTCAAAGACCACCAAAGTTAGGAGCATACGGAGGAATAAAATGCCACTTCGTGTTGAAATCTAGAAGAAAATTTGATATTAATTGATTGTGTTGTTTTGATTTGTTTAGTTTTTGAATTTCCAAAAACTCATTCCTAGCACCAACGAAATTTGTGCCATTATCGCTGAACATATCAGCACTAACACCTCTTCGGGACATAAATCGCTTGAGAGCAGCTATGAAGGCTTCGGTGGACAAACTAGTTACTAGTTCTATATGTACAGCCTTACTGCTTAGACAGACAAAAAACGCTATGTATGCTTTGCGGTATACTCTTTCTACCACTCATCGCATAGGCATAGTCTACTCCCGTTTGGTGGAATGCGTATTTGAAATTCACTCGTGCAGGTGGTAACTCGCTCATCAATTGGTTAATTTTTATAGCCTTATATCGAGTACACGTTACGCATTTGTGAATTTGTTGACGAACTAGATTTTTGCAATTGATGATCCAATACCTTTGTCTTAGGGTTGCGATCATCAATGACTGAGAAGCATGAAGATATTTAGTATGCGTCTCGTTTATAATGAGCTCAGTAACAATATGTTTTGCTGGTAAAATGATTGGAAATTTAGTGTCATATTGAACATTTGCATTTTGGATACGACCTCCAACACGGAGAATGCCATCTTCATCTAGGAACGGGTTTAAAGATACCAGCTTACTTACTGCATTTTGGTAATGGTTTTGATAACATAAGCTATAAATTTCCGTCTCAAATGATTCCGATTGTGTCCATTTGATTATTTTTTCTGATGCGTTCTTATAATCTTGTACTGACAACATGTACTCCTTCGGTTCATTTTTTATTAGTTTTTTTAAATTATGAATGAACTGTAACAAACGAGCAACAATTCTAACAAACTTTGAATAATGGGAATATTTAAAAGCCATATCGGTGAACAGTTTGTTTTCCGTTGTAACTTTATGGTTAGAAACTTTAAGTAAACCATTTTGACTAAGGAAAGGATCAAGGTTAGGTAATCTAGAGGATTTGGTTTTTTGTGAATTGGTATTTTGTATTTCGCTCGTAGATGGTGACGATAGTAAATTGCAGGCGATTGGTATTTGATACTTGGTTGGCCATGCAGAGGTTTGATATTTAAGCCATTCCGGTCCCGTCCACCAAAGATTATGGTAGAGTAATTCAGCTGGATACCTCTAGAAGCACAATCGGCAGTATTATGGTTGGTAGCTATATGATGCCAAGATCTTCTAGGGTAATTGGTTATGATTTGCGAAATACGATTTCCAGTAAAGACATCTAGCGAACGTGGTACTGATTCCAGCCATGATAAGACGATTGATGAATCGGTCCACATGAAAATAGTTGTTTCTCGATCGGTCAATAGTTCTAGCACACTATCCATTAAATTTGCGAGAAGCAACGCTGCACAGAGTTCTAGCTTTGGTATTGTTATCTGTTTTTGTACTGGTGCGACCTTAGTTTTGGCAGAAACAATTGTTACATCTATTTCACCTTTTTCGTTGACACAAGCTGCATATACGACTGCCGCATACGCATTCTGGGATGCATCTGAAAAGCCGTGTAAGGTGATTGGTTTAGAAGTAAACTTGAGCCATCTTGGTATGATAATAGATTCTATTAGTTTAAACTGGTTTCGAAACTTACACCAATCATCTAAGATATCCCTTGGTAAGAGGTCGTCCCAATCTAAACATTTTGCCCATGTCTTCTGAAATATAATTTTAACAAATATGGTTATTGGGGCAAGCCAACCTTGCGGATCAAATAATTTTGATGCTTCGGAAAGCATCCCTCTTTTAGTTAATGTTGGATTTTGGTTTAATGAGACTTGGTAGGTAAAATAATCAGAACTTGTATTCCAGTAAACACCTAAAACCTTTGAGTACTTGAATTCTTTACTGATTTCAATTATTTTACTGCTGTCGGTTACAATTTCATCATTTGATGGACAGTTTGTTTACCATTTGTGGAGATTAAACCCGGCTGCCTTCATTATTGCAGATACTTCCTTCTTTAGGATCGTAAGTTGATCAATCGTATCTGCCCCAGTCATCAGATCGTCAATATAAAAATCCCTAGCAATTACGGACGCCGACGCAGGAAATTGTTGAATGTTATCAGTCGATATTTGTTTTAAAACACGAGTAGACAAGAATGGTGCCGGTGCGGTTCCATACGTAACAGTAAGTAATCTAAATTCCTGTATGGGATCATTTGGTTCATCTCGCCAAACAATTCTTTGGAAGTCTGTATGCGGTTGACTAACTAAAATTTGACGGAACATCTTCTCTAAATCTGCTGTTAGCACATATCTATGAAAACGAAACCGTAGTAGAATTTGCTGTAGTGTTTGTTGAATTGATGGGCCTACAAACAGAATATCATTTAAAGATCGACCGGTTTTGGTTTTGGCCGATGCATCAAAAACAACCCTTAATTTTGTTGTTGTACTTGATTCCTTATATATTGAATGATGAGGTATGTAGTAACACTTATGCCATGGAATATTTAATTGATTGGCAGGTATCCGTTCCATATGTCCTAATTGTTCATATTCTTTCATAAATTGAACGTACTCCTGTTTTAGCTGTGAATCTCTTGACAACCTGCGTTCCACTGACTGTAATCTTCGAATGGCCTGTGATTTAGACTCTAACAGTATACCAGCACTCGAATCAAATGGTAGAGCAACTATATATCGTCCATCTATGGTTTTTGAAAAATTATTGAGAAAATGATCTTCGCAATACATTTCCTGTGGATTGTATGGTATATTCGATTTGAAATCTTCTAATTCCCAAAATTTGGTCAAGGATTTATCAATGTTGATTGATGAACAAAAGCTTGTTACTTTTAATGGTTTTATCTCAGTTAATGTCCCAGATATTATCCATCCCAGAATGGTTTCTTGAGCTATTAATTTGGATTTACTGCTGTTAATATGACCTGGAAGGATTAAAGATAAATAATGATCACATCCAATTAGAATTTCTATTTCCCCTGGTTCATGTAACCCTGGATTTGCCAAATTTAAATGTTTAAATTCCTCTATATGCTGATCATCTATATTTATCTGTGGTTGTTGAGAAGTAATTTTTGATAAAATTAATGCTTCAATATTAACGCTGGTGTTACTCATAACTCGAGAATATGCTTCGATATTTACTACTCCTCTTGATGTCCCCACCTTTGTAGATGACAGACCTTCGACTATAGTACGACAGTTGCGTCGTTTAAGTCCCAACTTCTGAACACAAGACTCAGTTATAAATGAGACTAAACTTCCTGAGTCTAAAAGTGCTCTGCAAGTATATAAAATACCACCGGTTCCACGAACATCCACTAAAGCTGTTTGCAAAAGCCCCATATTAAATGTTGTTGGTCCAGCTTGTTACACTGGAATAGCTGTGGGACTTAGACAAGCCAATGTTTTCTCAGTTTCACTAGGTACATCTGGTTTTATGTAGCTGGGTTCAAATTTTTTATCGGTATTGTTTCCACTTGATATATTGTTGTGATTGAATTTTAAGTGAAGCAATGTATTATGCCTTTTTCTGCATTTAAAACAACTGGATTTTGATCGACATCTAGATACCAAATGCGAATCACACAAACAATTGAAACAACGGTTGGTTTTCTGTATTAGATCACGTCTTGCATTGACATCCATTTCCTTAAATTTGGTACACTCGAATAGGTAGTGGACTGTATCACATAATGGACAAATCTTGGTTGTTGAAGTATGACTCTGCGCGATCGTGGCTCGTAAAGGTTTCGGATTTTTATATGATGTTTGACACATTTCAAGTGAATCGGCACGTTTATTTAGAAAATCAATAAACGATTTCCATGATGGAAAATCCTCATCATTAGACTCTTGAGACCAACGTTGCTGTGTATCTTCGTCCAATTTATGAATTACTAAATAAATAAGCCATGGGTCACGACCCTCTGCACCGCTTCCTAATGCCTTGATCCCACGGATGACTTCATCTGAAGTATCACTTACTTGACGTAGATGCTTTGCTGATGTTTGTGTTATATTTGGTTGGTTGACAAATGTTTTTAAAAAAGAGCTCAATATTAATTTGCGCTTAGTATATCGTTTAATAAGCTTATGGTAAGCTTCAATATAATTGGCTTCGGTAACCTCTAGGTGGCGTAATGATGCACTGGCTTCCCCTCTTAAGGCACCCTTTAAATATTGCAGTTTTTGCACACCTGTTAAAACTAGGTTGTCATGCACCGTTGACTTGAACATGTCGTGGAATGACTGCCATTCTTTATAATTCCCATCAAATGTTGGTAAGGTTAATCGAGGCAGTTTTATTTCACTATGTGGCTGGTTACCAGAAGCGGTGGTGTTGTAAATGGTTGTTGACGTATTTTGAATACATTGTTCTCCTTGAATTTTTTGAATTTTAGTATTCAGCTTTGTCATAGCACTATAGTAAATCTCATCACATTCTATAGCCAACGAAACAATATCTGGATCCTTTGAAAATAATTCGTCTTCTGTTTCAGAAAAGGTTTTCATCAACCTTAGAAGATTATCTACTCGCATCTTAAGACTTACTAAATCCACATTTGCCGTGTCATCCGCGAACGTTAATATTGCTTTTATCTGTAGCATTGTTGGCTCGCGACGTCGTAGATATTGATCCAACTTTGGAGGCATATTTGTTTAATAATTTACTTTAAAAACCTTTGATGCACAATTCACTTACTCACAATATACAAAATTCACATTCAATTAAGGTTGATAATTAGGATAATTATTGGTTATTAAGGTTAAAATTATTAAGAACAATAAAAGGTATATTACAAAAAGGAAAATCAAAATGGTACTTAAGTTTTTGTAGAATCCCGCGTGGTTTGGTGACTGGTTGTTGATCCAAAAATACAATAATCGTGATCCTAAATCCTGCTCGAATGACCAAAATGTATCTGCTTTGTAACTGGAATTCTTCACACAATAATTGCAAACACAATATGTTATAAATAACTTTTTAAATTGATTTAATTTTCTTTGAGTAATTTTAGGTTACAATTTTAACTTGTTTTTCGATGTATAATCAAACTTGAAATGAATGACAGAAAAGTTTTTTACAATAAATTAATAATTTTTGTTGTATAAGGTAAATGTTGCAAAAGGTAATAAAATCATAAAATGTAATAAATTTACAATTAGGTTATTTTATGGCAAATTCGTAACTGAATATAATTTGAATTTGAATTTAAATATGTACTTCGAAAGGTAATTATTGTAAGTTCTAATACTAAAGAACAAACACATATAATGGCCGTGGCAAAGAGCGCGTCAAGAAAACTCGGCTTCCTCAGTAGATGTAAAAATATTTTACTTCGCATCAATTACTCCACATTTATAAGTCCTATATTCGTCCCTGTATGAAGTATCGTTGTCAATTTTGGGGCGCTGCATCTGTAACCATCCTAGCTCCTTTGGACTCTGTCCAAAAGCGTGCTATACGAATTGTTGGTGATCGAAAATTAACATTAAATCTTGATTCCCTACAACATCGTCCCACTGTTGTTGATCTCGTTGTTTTTTATAAATATCGTCACCAGCAGTGCTCGTATAAAATCAGTTCCATAATGCCTCAGACATATGTTTTTCCCCGTTTAACTCACCGATTGGTTTGTACAAACAGTCAAAAGGTCGAGGTTACTCACTGTCATAGTAATAAAATGCAAAGGGATTGTGCGTATATATTTTTCGTTCAAAACTTCATATATTCACTTCATATATTTTTCGTTCAAAAGTTACCACTTTTTCTATATTTTCAAAGACTTTTTTATTAAATAGGTTCAGAACTAAGTAGAAAAAGACAAGATAAAAAAACGCCATTATTAAATTTTATTCAAAAGAGTGTGTGATGAAAAATTTTAAAATACATTTTTAAAGGATACTGAAGTCAAGCCCTTTCATATGATACGCTACTTGACTCGGTAAAAAAAGTATGTTCTTAAAGGCCTTACATAAAAGCCTCGTAAAACAAACGAAAACAACTTTATTTGTTTTTTGTATCCATCATCTTAAGGGGACAGGTTAGTTTTATACGCATCTTAAATTTCAGGTCCATAGGATTTATGTTTTTTAAGATAACCGATTTTAATACAAAAACACATCGTATAGACCAAGCTCCCACGACACTTTAGTCTACCTCACATGTAACCTCTGTGAAATTGGGTTTCACTTATAAAACCTATTTCAGAAAATAACTATCCAGTGGCCGACTTTCTCATTTACGTTAATTAATATTTTTAATGAATTTTTGTAATCACTAATTACAAAAGCCTAATTATTTGGAATGTACTCTCTCTCTCTCTGGCGTTTACATCCCATGGGGGGATTTTGCCGTCTGTGCCACCAGCTTCCAATCATCTCGTTCCATAACAAGTTGACCCAAGTTTCGACATCCTATATCACGAAGGTCTTGGAAGATGTCATCACGCCAGCGTTGTCTAGGTCTTCCTCTTCGACGAACACCAGCTGGTTGTTGTTGTTGGGATGCTTTTGTTATCATTCTATCCAATGGAGCCCTTTCTACATGACCAAACCATCTAATCCGGCTGGATTTAATGAATCCGATTACATCGCAGCCTCCAAGAAGCTGTCTGATTTCATGATTCATTCGGATTTTAGAATGTACCCTCGCTGAAATTTCTTGATGTAATTGAGACTTATTTATAATTTAAGAAAATCTTGGTCTGCCTTGAGATTTTTGTTTTTAAGTACCTGGCAGATCTAATTAAATGGATGAAAAATTGATGCCATAGTTACCCCACATGTAACCTCACTGCAATTTCTTGACATAATTGAGACTTTTGTATAGTTACAGAAAACATTGGTCGGCCAGTAGCTTTTTATATTAGAGATTTTTCTGTGTAGAGTCCAAACCTGTACATTGGTGTATCATTTTTGGAATATTTAGAATGAAAACCTTTGGATAAATAGATGCCTAAGCATCTATTATTTAATTTGTAAAGTCCAGGCCTTACACCACTGGATAGTTATTTTCTGAAATAGGTTCTATAAGTTAAACCCAATTTCACAGAGGTTACATGTGAGGTAGACTAAAGTGTCGTGGGAGCTTAGTCTAGTAGTCTCACCAATAGACATACATAACTAATTAATAAATAATTTTCAATTGCATAAAGCAATTTGAAAAATATTTCGTTTTTGCAAGTTTTCTTCCGTTCAAACCGACTGATTTTCTTTCTCTCTCTCTGGCGTTTACATCCCATGAAGGGATTTTGCAGTCTGTGCCACCAGCTTCCAATTATCTCGTTCCATGACTAGTTGACCCCAGTTTCGACATCCTATATCACGAAGGTCTTGGATGATGTCATCACGCCAGCGTTGTCTAGGTCTTCCTCTTCGACGAACACCAGCTGGTTGTTGTTGGGACGCTTTTTTTATCATTCTTTCCAATGGAGCCCTTTCTACATGACCAAATCAACTAATCCGGTTAGATTTAATGAATCCGATTAGATTGCAGCCTCCAAGAAGCTGTCTGATTTCATGATTCATTCGGATTCTATACTGATTTTCAGCAACTTTACATGGACCATAAATTGTTCGTATGACTTTCCTCTCAAATGTTGATAGAATTCTACAATCGGAGGAAGTCAGTGTCCAGCTTTCACTTCCAAATGTGAGCACAGGTCGGATTAATGCTTTGTAAAGCGTGAGTTTGCACGACTGCGAAAGATGTTTGGATCGCAAAAGTTTTGAGCGTAGAAAACTCTGTATGCGGCTGAGATACGGGCTTTAATATCTGCCTGCATGTCATTTGACGATGTTATTACAGACCCGAGGTTCAGATTGCCGGGAGGTACATTTCTGGATGTTGTTAAAAGTTTAGTCTTGTCAGTGTTAATGCATAATCCAAGTTGTTTAGCATTTCTTTCAAGCTGAGAGAGACTATCCTTGATATCGCTTGTTGTACGTCCGAGAAACACAATATCATCTGCATAGCCAAGAACTTGACTAGATTTGTTATATATGCAGTTTTGTGTCTCAATTCGGCTTTTTCTTATCGCGTACTCCAGCGCCAAATTAAATAGTATGGGCGCGAGTGCATCACCTTGTCGAACACCTGATGTTATATAGAAAGGATCAGAAACAGACCCTTCGATTACTATTCTACAATTTGATCCCGATGTTGTGAGTTTGCACAGAGAAACAAGTTTCTCTGGGATACCAAGGCATATGAGTGCGGACCAGAGGTTGTCGCGGATGATACTATCATATGCTTGCCTGAAATCAACGTAGAGCTGGTGAATGCTGATGTTGTACTCCCAAAATTTTTCCAGAATCATCCTTAATGTAAAACATTGATCTGTGGTTGAGTGGTTGGGACGAAAACCACACTGATAGTCGCCGATGATAGATTCGGCGAACGGGATGAGTCGAGCAAGTACAACATTAGCTAGTATTTTATATGCAGTGTTCAACAGTGCGATGCCACGATAATTTTCACACTTTAGACGGTCACCTTTCTTATGTAGCGGAACAATGAGAGCTGTTTTCCATTCAGCAGGTAGTTTTTCTTGGTCCCAGATTGCAAGAATCAGATCGTATATACGTGAGACCAGAGCTGCTCCTCCATTTTTCATAAGTTCTACGGGAATTCCATCGAAACCTGGTGATTTGCCATTTTTCAGTTTTTTAATGGCAGCTTCCACTTCTTCTATTGCTGGGTAAGGGACAAAAATCTCCTCAGTTGATGGAGCAATTGCTCGAATAGGATGAACTTCGTTCGTCCTATTCAGTAGGTCTTGAAAGTGGGATCGCCACACTGCCAGCACATCACGTTCACTTGTTGTAAGTTCATTATTCTCATTTTTGATGGCTGTAGATCTTGGGTGGAAATCTTTTGTCAGATTCCGTGCATTGGCAAAGCACTCTTTTGAATTTCCGCTGGCCGCATGTTGGTTGATGTTTTCGATGCAGCTCTTCATGTGTTCGCGTTTTTTTTTACGTAGAAGTTTTGCTGAGGCTTTCCTGGCGCATAGATAATCAGCTTGGGAGCTTCGGGTGTTCCTTGTTAACCATTTTTCTCACAGTTTTTGTTTATTTTCAACGAATTGGCGGCACTCGTCGTCAAACCATTCGTTGTGTGATTTCGGTGGTCGTTTTCCGATTGTAGTTTGTGCTGCGGCTATAATGGTTGATTGAAACGTTTGCCATTCTTCTTGTATGTTTAATGGCATCTCAGAAGAGATGTCATGCTCTTCTACGTTTTGTGTTATTATTTCCTGATATCTATTCAGCGTTTCCGGATGTTTAAATGCTTCGACATTCCAGCGCACGGTCTTTTTTGCTTGTCTGTTAAATGTAGATGACAACTTGCACTTGTACTTAAAGATGACAAGCATATGATCGGTGTCCATATCAGCACCTCTGTATGATCGAACGTCAGTTATACTTGTACAGTGTCTCTTAGAGATCATGACGTGATCGATTTGATTTTCCGTTCTTCCGTCATTTGATTTCCACGTTGCCTTGTGAATTCTCTTGTGAGGGAGGAAAGTGCTGGAAATTACTAGATCATACATCATAGCCAGCTCGGCTGCGCGAAAACCGTTATTGTTGCTGGTATGATGCAAGCTGTTAGGGCCGATATGTGTTTTAAGTTCTGCAATCCTACCGATTTGAGCATTAAAGTCACCTACCACGATTTTTATATCGTGCCGCGGGATGTTATTGATGACTTCCTCGAGTTCTAGGAAGAACAGGTCTTTAATATAATCTGCTTTATCTTCAGTAGGTGCATGAACATTGACGATCGTTACATTGAATTTTTGCGTGCGGATTCTCAGTGTGCATAACCGCATATTAATTGGGCAGAAGTCGATAACATGCTGATTCACGCGACGGTGTATAAGAAAGCCGACTCTAAATTCTCCTCCGTTTTGATGACCGCAATAATACAGAGTGTATCCTTTCGCTGTTTCATGGATTCCACTACCTGGCCATCTTAGTTCTTGTAATGCCACTATATCCAGTGTGTAGCTCTCGACTTGTTGGATGAGTTTTAGGAGATCTCCTGGTCTTCTAAGGCTTAACACGTTCCAGGTTCCTATTTTTAAATCGTAGTCCGGGTACAGTTTCCGAGGTCGTTCCAATAATGAATCCGAGATATTCCGAGGCCTGTGTACAGAATTCATGACGATAATTTTTTTACGGAAATGGGGTGTTAGTCCTTCGCCCAACCCAAATTTTCGTGAATGGGTTCGTTCTGCATCTTAAGGTCACCAGAAACAACATTTTTACACGTTTATATAGCGAGCCGCTTGATCCAAGACAGACGCCCGCTGAAAGCCGCCCCTAACATGGAGAACAGACGCTTTCTACAAATTTATATAGCGAGCCGCTTGATCCAAGACAGACGCCTGCTCCAAGCCGCCCCTAACATGGAGAACAGACGCTTGAGTTTCATTGGTTTTATGGCGCCAATGACTCGCCATGGTGCAGAATCATTGAGTATAAGCAGTATTTACTCTGCCCCTCTCAACTACACCAACCTAATTCTGTTAGCGTTACCCAGGTAGCACGGCGTGGACGTAGAATTTCGGATTTTCGCTACCCACATCAAACCGACTGATGACACTACTTAATTTATAAAGATGGTAATTGCGAGTACAAGTTTTATATTTTTATTGGACTTAGCTACATAGTATAGACCTTAACGAGTGAAAAAACTTTTTAATACCAATTTATCGGTATCGCCGACATATTGTGTTAATTTCAATTCAATTTTTTTATAAAATAAAAATTTTACGATACACCGTGCCTTTGTCTTCTTTTGATTATGACTTTATTAAACTATTTTTGTACTTTTATCAAATAGCTCTAATTGCTTAACCTTGTTCCAATATCGCAGTAAAATCGCAGTTAGAGCATAGTAACATTTCGATACCTCCATAAGCTTCCAAGAGCTAAAACAACGAACGTATTCTTAATGTCTTCTGTAAAATACTTAACGTACAAGGGGAACGAGTCAAATGATTTTTTTTTAAATGAAATGTGTTGGCTATAAAAAAATTACAATATTAGTATGTCACAAGTCACAACAATGCACAGGAAACTTTTAAGACATAGGTATCACAACATGCGTTTTAACTGAAAGGCATTGCTGAGAAAGAAAATATTAAAAAAAACTTTCAAAAAAGGCATATAGGTTAAACTCTGCTTATTAGCACGTATCGTGATGAAGTTTGAGCTTAATCCAATAATGAGTAAAGGAAATCTAGCATGCTTATATATCTTAAATTCAATTGTGTCGACTGTCGGCACTTGGCGAAACATTTTAATATAAATTAAAAATTGATAACGCTTGTTTTTATTTCGCAAATATTTTGTTTTTTATTTTTTATTTTCTAAAATTTTGCTCAATGCATTTCGGCTTACGCCATTATCAAAAGCGATTCAAAAATGTTATGAAGAAAAATTTGATTTGAATCGAAAATAAAATGAAAAATGAATAAGTAGATTAAATAATTTATATAAACAAACTGTTAAAACACTTAATTAAAAAGTAGGTAATTTTTCTTATTAAATTGGTTGAAAAAGGAAATAACATAAATTTGTTGATTTAATAGTTTCTAAAAATGATGACCGAAAAATAGATCTGGATTTGTCAAAGGAGAATAAACAACGTCGGTTTGAGAATTTAGTAAATTTTTGTTAAAGTGCATTGCTTTACGTATTTTTTCGTATGAATAAAAAGCACGTGTCACAATGTTTGCCCGCAATGATGCTGCGCACGATGCCTGCCATGGTGCTGCAAAAGGGGGATAAGAGAATAAATTCAAAACAATTTATATGGGATTTCATGCAAAACACAACTTGAATAATTTTAAAAGCTATCCATGAAATTTCTCACTTTACTACAATTAAATAATTTAAATTTGTTATAAAATAATATATAAAATATTTTATTTTCTTGTGTCCGTAAAACAAATACGAAAATATAGGGTTAATTTTTCACACAACTTTGTATGGGCAATTTTGGCAATTTTTATTTTTCTATTTTGGGCAACTTCAGAATAATATATACTCGATAGGATAGTTTTTATCTCGATTAAAGGCCTAAATGTCCTTAAAAGCCTAAATCGATTAAAGGCATTTGATCGTATCTGGCATGCCAATTTGATCAACAAGCTCGTTGCGTACGGTTTTCATCCCGCAGTCGTGAAGTTGATTAAAAATTTTCTGTCTAACCGTTAAATCTCGGTATCTATAGATGTCTTTTCTTCTGAATCTAAATTAATAACCGCTGGTGTTCCAAAGGCTCAGTTTTATCTCCCACTTTATTTTTAATTTATATCAACGAACTGTTGCAAATCGCCAGTAACCCAATAAATAGTTTTGCAGATGATAGTACACTGCACAAGTCATTCGTTCCCCTATCTTCAAAGGGTAAAATGCATGAACAAATAAATCCCGCCCGGAGAGACGCTGCCATAAATATAAACGAGGTGGTGAAAAAAATTTGGTCAATTTTAATTCCACCAAAACACAGCTATTGATTGTTTCCAGATCATAGACCGAGTTTCCCAACGATATTTCAATTTATATGTGTGACGATCAAATAGACGAATGTGAAAGCATTCGATTACTGGGAGTCACAACTTCCAATGATTTACTCTGGAACGATCATATAATGGCCGTGGCAAAGAGCGCGTCAAGAAAACTCGGCCTCCTCAGTAGATGTAAAAATATTTTACTTCGCATCAATTACTCCACATTTATAAGTCCTATATTCGTCCCTGTATGAAGTATCGTTGTCAATTTTGGGGCGCTGCATCTGTAACCATCCTAGCTTCTTTGGACTCTGTCCAAAAGCGTGTTATACGAATTGTTGGTGATCGAAAATTAACATTAAATCTTGATTCCCTACAACATCGTCCCACTGTTGTTGATCTCGTTGTTTTTTATAAATATCGTCACCAGCAGTGCTCGGATAAAATCAGTTCCATAATGCCTCAGACAAATGTTTTTCCCCGTTTAACTCACCGATTGGTTTGTACAAACAGTCAAAAGGTCGAGGTTACTCACTGTCATAGTAATAAAATGCAAAGGGATTGTGCGTACATCGTACAAATGGAATGTTTTGCCCGAATCAATAGTCTTGAGTTCCTGCAATCCACAAAACTTTTAAAAAAAGCGTCTACCAACACCTCAATACGCATAGTGTTGTGGGACCTAGGTCTTTAAAGGTATCTATGTGTTGTTGTGACACATTTTGTAATTCCTACTACACAACACTTTTTATTAAAAAAAAATATTTTTTAATTGCGAATTAAATGTTAAATATGGATGGTTCATAAAACATCTTTTAAATGGCGGCGTAAATTAGTTAAATATGTAGGGTCTATATAGGGCGATTTTTCTGTTACGGTGTTTACTGCAATGGCGCTGCAAAAAGGGGATAAGGGAATAAATTCAAAAAATTTTATGTGGGATTTCATACAAAACACAACTTGTATAATTTTAAAAACTATCTATGAAATTTCTTATTTACTACAATTAAATAATTTAAATTTGTTTATGAACTATTATTGACTATATATTAAGCATAATATATAAAATATTTTATTTTTTTCTGTTTCTTGTAAAACAAATACGAAAATAGGTTAAATTTTTCGTACAATTTTGTATGGGAAATTTTGGCAATTTTTATGTTCCTTTTTTGAGCGTCTTAAAGATAATATTTTATATATTACGCTTAATATATAGTCAATAATATTTCATTAGCAAATTAAAATAGTTTAATTGTGGTAAAATGAGAAATTTTATAGATAACTTTTAAAATTATTCAAATTGTTTTTTGTATGAAATCCCATAGAAAATTGATTCTCTAAAGTCTAATCCCCCTTTTGCAGCTCCATTGCGGTAAACACCGGAACAGAAAAATCGCTCTATACAATAATTTGTACTATATTTTTTTTATTTTTGTTATCTTTTCTCAACTTTATTTTGTTTTTGATAGGAAAAACATTTTTTTTCAATAAAAATTGAATGGTAATTTTTAATCTTTTAATCTATCTTCTATATATATACAAGAGCAAATATGTATGTTTGTCCTTTATGCCTTACTACACCATTCATTCATCGCAATGGTATTTTTTTCCTCATAATATGGGGGTTTGCTTAAATATTGATAATTGTTTAATACGTTTTTTTATTTAAATGCGCATAGTTTGCTTTGATCGTTTTTTTTTGCGCTGAACAAAATTTTTATGATAATGAAAAATGAGGGAATGTCACACATCATGACACATTGATTGGAATTTAACACATTATTATGTAACAAATATTTCTGATTTACTACATATGTGTTATTGGTTTGTAATTGTATGCAATTCAAGTTTCTAACACTTAGTGAAGAAAGTTTATTACATCGATTATATCGGTTTAGAGCTTAAAATTATGAAATAGAAAAACAAAGAAGCATAGATTATGTTTGATCAAACTAATTAAAATTTAGCCGGCAACACGTTTGCAATAGTGGCTTGCAACGGTAACAAACACGCAGGGACTTTAGGGAGAAAAGATGATGAACAATGTCATCGAAGCTACAATTTTGAATGAAAAAAACCAAAAGGGGAAGATTTACTGTTGCCACGTATTCTAATCATCCAAACAGATATGCCATTTAATTCAAACGGTTACAGTTTCCGGTGTCACTCACTTTTGTAATGACCATCAACAAAATACAAGACAATCACTGCAAGTGTGTGGACTAAATTTGGAGTATCCGTGCTTCTTACATGGACACACATGTAGCCAGCTCACGCGTCAGAAAACCTTCAAATTTATACGTGTATGCACCAGACCAAAAAACAAAAAAAATCGTGTATCCGTAAGCGCTCGAATAAATGAATAAAATTACACAACATTTTGAAATCTTGAGTGATGTTATAGTGATGTTAGTGATGTTATATCACAAAAAATTTACTGAATTAATTGTTGATTATGTGTCAATACCTTAATCTAATCCAAACCTTAATCTATTAAATATATGTTTATGTAAAATTTTTTGTTTTTTTATACTTCGCTAGAAATGTGACCTAATTTTTGGTTTATATAATCGTTGACATTTTTTGGTAGATTATCTAGTCGGCTAGTCCTGATGAGAATGAAAAACTTTTTTAAAGTTTAAAATTTTCTCATTGGTTCGAAACTAGATCGGTCGAAAATTGTATGGATTGCAAAAATTTTCATAATTTGCACCATAATTTTTTAGATTCAGTTCTTATATTCTTGATGGAAGATTTTCCATCGGAGTGATGTTATATCACAAATAATTTACTGAATTATTCGGAAATGTTTTCAATATTAAAATGATTAAGTTTAAAAAAAATGACACAGCACATGCGTTCCTTTGGAACAAAATAGCTGCTCAAAGCAGCTTTTGAGTAGATCACCAAAAAAACCACACTATTTTATTATTATTAATTTTTTTTTTAGGCTGATATTTAGATCTAATTGGTCCATTTTATTATTAAAAATACCAAAACAAGTTTATAACCGATCTAAATAAAATCGAAAATTAAACTGTTTTTCAACTACACATTTTGTTCGAGGTAGAGTAGATCAAAGCAAATTTGAGTATGTTTGGTTTTCAATAGAACGCGCCTAGCATAAATTTCATATTATTAAAAAGGGTTTTCTTGAATTTCCTTCCTACTGAGATTGTGGAAAAAAATATAAATATTCGGAAGTTACCATGCCATCTAGGGATTGAGATTAAGTTTGAATAAATTAAAAAATTTATGGACGCTAACTTTAAAATTTTGAGGATTAAAGCTATCAGGAAAAACCCGTGAAGGTAACGCATTCCAGAGATGAGAGACTCTGTTTAAAATATCATGTTGAAAAGCAACAGCTCTGCACCTTTTTATATGAACCGTAAAAGGATGGGGTACAACATTAGCTCTGGTGTTACGCGGTAGGTTTGCTGTTCAGGTATAAAATTGATTTAATCTCTGGAGAAGTTCGTTCATCTATAATGTATTTGTAGAAAATTGTCAGATTAGCAACATTTCGTCTGTGCTGTAAAGAATCAAACTCATTAGTAAGAATTGAGTTGCCAATCAGTTTAATAGCTCTGCGCTGAACAGAATCAAGGTGGTTCAAACTACTATAATAAGCTCTACCCCTTATGTGAGAACAGCACTCTATATATATAATCGCATACGCATCCATTGTAATCAAATACTCAAATTATTTCAGTCTATTCCATTCTCATCAATCTTAGCTCCTGTTCCTCATCAAAGTGATATCTTTTATAAAGCCTTTCAGATAATAATCACAAAATTTTTAATATAGTTAGTATTGATAACTGTTTTGGAATTCTAAATTGTACTTCGATTTCGATTTTAACAAGTTTATAAAACAAATCTGGAACACAGCTATGCTGCTTCCAATCCATAAAAAAGGTAATCGCCTACAATGTGCAAACTACAGAGGAATCAATCTCCTCTGCACAGCATATAAGATCTTTTCCTACATTTTGCTATCAAAATTCAATCCTTTTGCTGAACAACTGTTTGGAGAATATCAGTGTGGCTTCCGGCGGGGTCGAGGTACCACCGATGAACTTTTCTCTATAAGGATGATTTTGGAAAAGTGCCGAGAGTTCAACATACCTGTGCACTAACTCTTTATCGATTTCAGGCAGGCCTACGACTCTCTCGAACGAGAGACTCTATGGTTTGGTCTGGTGTCAATGTGAATTCCTGGTATACTGGTATCACTATGCAAAATGACAGTACAGAACTCTCAATGCTGTGTACGAGTAGAGAACGAAATATCAAAGTTTTTTTAAAGTCGACTCCGGTTTAAGACAAGGTGATGCTATCTCTCCCATACTTTTTCATTTAGTCTTGGAATATGTGTGCCGTCAAAAGGAACTGCTGACTAACAACAATATCCTGTCAATAAACTCAGTACAGATGATCGCGTACGCGGATGATGTTGTCATCCTCGGCCGAAGTGAAGCTGTTATGAGTGAGACTTTCAAGTCGCTTGAGAGTGGTGCTAAAAAAATTAGTCTGCAAATCAACTACCATATAACCAAACATATGTATGTTTCAAGAGAGGCTGAGAAGAAAGATTTGATGTGCGGCGATAAACGAATTGAGGGAGTTCCCAAGTAACATTTTGTATATATTATATATTTTAAAAAAATAACAAAATACATTTAATGAAACTTTATTGGGTTGGGAACATAAGTTATAAATTATTATATTGGGTTGGGAACATAAGTTATAAAATGTTATAAGTATTTTAGAAAAACTTAAATTTATGAAAATAATAAAACAAATTTTATATAATTTTATCTCTCTAAAATAAATTGACATATAAAATTTTTTTTTAAATTATATTTAATAATTTATTATTTTTATGGCGCATTATTAATTTAAAAGTATTTCCAAAATTTAATCGAAATTTTATTATTCGTTTGTAAATTTTGACATCCAACTATACAAAATTAGTTATGCCAAAATATAATATTTGCATTTTATAAACATAAAATATATTATTGTATTTGTATATTTATTTATATTTTTTGTTTACAAAAAATCATCTAAAACTTCGTATTAAAGTATGAGATTGTAGCTTTTTTGTAAGTAATCCGTAGTGATAAAAATCGCATACATTTTGCTTTCTGTAACACTACGTACGTGTTTGTAATCATACATAATTCTTACGCAAATTGATATCCGTAAACGTTCAGTAAAAGCCAAAATTATTCCCCAAAATGTATACGAAACACTTACTGAACGTTTACGGTACAGTTACCACTGTAACTTTACGATTACAGAGTAAATGTACTGTAATAAATTTGTAAACAAAATTTGTTACTTGGGTTGAATCTTTTAAATATTTGGGATCAATGCTTGACTCACACAACAGCATACTTACAGATATAAAAGGTCGAATCGCTGCAGATAATTGAACTTTCTACTCAATTAAACCTCTTTTTGGGTCACCATATGTATCAACTAACACCAAGCTCAAGTTATACAAGACATTGATTATACCGCCGGTGATGTATGGGTCACAAACGTGGACCCTTACACAAAATGACGAATCGCATTTATCTTTATTTGAGCGTAAGATCCTACGCTACATTTTTGGTCCACTTAAGACAGACGATGGAGAGTATAGAACCCGGTATAACTCTGAGATCAGAGACCTTCTTGAGGGTCCTGATATAATAGGCTGTATCCGCTCTAATAGGATGGCTTGGTTTGGGCATGTTATACGAGCTGATTTGCAGTCTGGAATTATTAGAAACATTTACGTTAGTACTCCAGGGAGAGGGCGACCGCGAGATAGACCACGACTACAATGGGAGAACGACGTAATAAACGACCTTAAAAAAATCGGCTGCCATGTTAATTATGTCGCTGTGGCGAATGACCATGGTGAATATTCAAAGCTGATTTGCCTGGCAACGCTCCTACTTGGACCATGAATTCCCATAAAAAAAAAAACAAATCTAAAAATTAAAATCAAACAACTTTGTGGAATGTATAGATTCTTGTATTGAATTTTATTTTATTTACATACATTTTATAGCATTTGTATTTTAAAGAAAATAAATAAATTTATATAATTGCTTTGATGTATAAATATTTTCTTGTTGTGCAATTAAATGCTTTTTATTTGAATAACGAATTAAAGAATTTTCAAAATTTTTAGAAATATAAAACTCTAAACTATATTGAATTAATTGCAATGTCTAATGATTTTAATATTGTATTGAACAAATTGCCCGACATGATTTGAAGGCAATTGACAAATATTCTGAAATAAAAAAAAAATGTTGCACAAATTAAATTATTTATTATTTAGTAAGCGTTCGTCGTTTAGTGTTGTTTAAAAATATCTTCTACAATCAAATGTCTGTGGTTCGTTAATGCTGCTCATAGAAGCAAAGGCCGTTTTCTAGGGTTTCTCGTCAAAATTAATATCAACCATTCAATCCATTTTCTAATTGAGTTTCACTTGAAGACTTAATTTAATCGATTATTATTTTTATGGGTGACTGGCCCGGATCATAGAGTGATTTTTTAATATATATTTACTGAGTTTTGGTTTATTGGAAAAACCAAAGGCTTTAAAATTTGTTATTTGCAATGAAAAACATTTTGATCGTAATGGTCAAAATGTTATTCAAATATAAAATTTTAAAAACCAAAATATACCTTATTTGTGGATGTTACTGGTGCACGAAATTCCAATTGTTGTTCGAATGCTCCTCCATCCGGTATAGCAATTATAAATGATGATTTTGTTGAGTTTTTTTGAAATATCTGTGGTGGTTGTTGTATAAAATCGTCAAAATTTTGTTGTTGATTAGCGCCATTATCGTGGTGGCCATCGTTTGGAGGATAAACCACAACTCTTCCATTTTCTCTCCCAACACTTTCTTCAATATTATGTATATTTCTGTTATTTGTTGATTCATCAATATTATATTGATTTTCATTTTTATAATTTTTGTACTTTTTCGGACATACGATCCATTCATTCAACTCCTGACTTATAAAATGTAATTCTATCTGTGATGTTTCGTGCATAAATTTTGAAAATTGTAAATAATAAGATATATTTAATGACTGCTCATCGTGAACAAGACGACATATTTTTTTCATTTCAACTGATTTTTCAAAATAATCGGAACGAATTTTTAATTGAATTTGATAGCAGTCAAGATCCTGAGATGACTCATTTTGTAAATTGTCAATAGTCTGCGTTGACTTTTGATTTATTTCATTTAATATTTCTTTTGAAATGGAGCTGTTGTTGCCACTATCATATTCATTTTTTAAATACATCGGTTTATTGCTAATCTCGAGTGATGAACGATTATTTAATTTTACAGGAATTGAATCATGATTACTGACACTTCCAATATTATCTTTAACAAATTTTTTGTTGTTGTTTAATGGTAAATGAATTGTTATATTATCATGATGAATGTTTCTATTATTATTGGTATTGTAATTATTTATATTTTTATTTATGTTGGATGAAATGATTTTCTCAGTGTTATCTTTTGTAATTGTGTGAATATTGCTTCGACTATTTCCAGTAAAATCTACATCTACACTTTCAGGAATATCATAATTTTCTTTACTAATACATACTGATTTACAATTATTATTGTTTTCACTTAACATGTAATCTGTGCATTGTGTTGGTTCTCCAATTTTTGGAACTGCTACCGGCGTTGAAAAAAACACATTTTCATCTGATTCAATTACTGATGCATGATCTAAATTTTTTATTAAAATATTAAAATACTTTTGGTTAAAGAATTTATTTGAACACGTGTTAAACAAGTTAGTAGTTTGCCGCTGCTCACTAATGGCCTTCCGCATAATGATACTCAGGGGGCTCCGTTATCAGTGAAACCTCAAAATAACCAATAAGGTACTTCGAACCCAGCATTAATTAAACTACGAATACACATTATGAACTGATAGAAAAGGAACGATAAGTAGGAAGAATAACAACATCCCGAGCAGAAATTTGTCAGGGCACAAATAAGGTCCTGATTAGATTTGCCATAGTCTGAATCAATCTTTGGTAGGCCAGCCTGATTGGGGCTTGATAAAGAGAGTAACGCTTTTTTCCTATCAGGTCCTGATTGGGCCTACCGGATTAGACCCTGATTGAGATAATCAGCTTAGACCCTGATTAGGATAATCGGCTCAGACCCTGATTAGGAAATTCAGACATATATTTTTTTTTTAAATAAAATGTGTTGTGTAGTAGGAATTACAATATGTATCACAATAACACATTAAAAACCTTTTAAGATCAAGGTCCCACAAACAACATACGTTCAAAGGTGTTGATGGACGTAAATCTTTGTTTTTTTGTTTTTTTATATTTTTTGTTAAAGAATGGATTACTAAACAATAAATCCTATCACTGACAAAATATGACATAGGCCAATATTTTATGATAGAATAGAGAAAATAAAAGTAAATCAAAAAGTAAATAGCAAGCTTTTACAAAAATTTGCTGAAACAAAACAAAAATGTTGTTGCCAATAATCCAGCCGGTTGCATACCCCTTGATCCTGTGACAGGATCGGTGCTTATATGGAGGCTCGGTTCTTTGAAAAAGCAATAGCGTCTCATAATCAAGGATTATTTCACAGCTAAGATTGAGGGTGCTACCATTAACTGAATACAGTTCATCCGCCACCACCCCTAAGATGTCACCTTGGCTTGAGATATTTCACTGCGATTGCCAGTGGTATGTGATATCTCACGCTAACTCGTATGTCAATAGCAGGAACTGGAGTACGCGGGATTGTCACACCCGTAGATCAAAAATAAAAAAAAATTTACACAACAATAAAAACTGATGCCCCCATTGCGGACAAACATTATTTACATAAACTAATTAAAATTAAATTAAAAAAATTAAAACATATACGACCTTGATCACTGTTATTATAGTCTTTAAGCCTAGAAGGTATATAACTAAAACATACAGGAGTTTATTAAACGATTTTAACTATATATTTCTAAAATGGATAGTACTTTAGTGAATTTTAACCAATCAAATACGAATACGAAAAACCAAATCAGGTCCTGATATATTCAAATAAGGTAAACCCTAAAAGAGTATTGTAAATCAGGCACGGAACAGGGCCACATCAGATTGTCCTAATAAGGCTTGCCCTTTTTTTGCTAACCAGGACCTGATCATTTGTCATATTTTTAAACAGCCGTTTTTAAACGCATGTGGTGCGGCCGATTAATTGGACAAAAAAGCCGATACCGATTAATCGAAAAAATGTTCGATTACCGATTATCTACCGATTAATCAGTGGAACCCTAGTAGCTATGCGTAAAAAAATGATGATAAACAGTACTGCTCGAAGTCGATCATAATATTCTTAAATTCTCTCTAGTTCAAAAATCCTTAAAAAATTACTTGACTAATCCGCAACTTACCTAAATCATTAAAAGTATTTTGTGCGTGTTCCTTCTCATAAAGAAACAAAGGTGAAAGTGTTGTACTAGATGTCATAATAGATGGTGAAAAAGTTATTGGATTTTGTGATGCCCTTGGAACAAATTGTTCTTTAGCTGTAATTAAAAGTAATAAAGATTATAAAAAATTATTAAATTAAAGTAACAAAGATTATAAAAATTAGTAATAGGTGATTACAATTCGATGGAAAAAAGTTTTTATATTTAACAAATATAATTTCATTCATTAATTATAAAAAAGATTTTGTCTAAATATGGTATATAAAAAATCTATTTTCATGGAGACTTAAGAAGTTAAAAAATTGAAAAAATTCACGGTTATAGAAAATGTTGTTAAGATTGAAAGAAAAGTATAGCGGTCAACTCATCATTTAAAATGAGAGTGGAAATTTTGAAAAGAAATCATTTTTGACCTTGACGAGTGTGGTGTCACATGAAAAGTGACTCTCTTTCTAGTCCCAAACAATGGTTTTTGTAATTTTCGACACCCCAGTTTTTAATTTATTTTGAAAATTGTGGACATTTTTTCCTGTCCCTTAACTTTGACCGTGACAATAGAAAAAATATTAAAAAAATTAACGGTTATAAGAAATGATGTTTGTTATTTAAGTTGAGAGCTGAGTTATTTGAGCTGAGAGCAGAAATTTTGAAAAAAAAATATTTTTGACCTTGACGAGCGGGATGTCATATAAAATATGAACTTTTTTCTATTCTAAAACAATTTTATTATAGTGTGCGAAGACAAATATTTTTGATTTATTTCCAAAATTGTTTTTTTAGAAGAACTATTCTCGTAGAATATTATATGCATGGAACCCTCGGCGAGCGAGTTATATTCACACTATCCAATTTTTTATTAAGAACCCTTACTTTCATTGTGAAAATTTAATTCAACCGGATATTGATTGGTATCAATTGCATTTGAAACAATATCTGACTGAGCATTGTAAGCTGGTGCTGAAGATGACGATGATGGTGGTACCACAGCTCGTTGGTTTGTATCCATTTTGTTCATCAAATTTTTGGTATCGCTAACATCACCAATATCTGTATCGTTGTCTATAATGCTCTCACCATTTTCACCAATAATATCACCGTCGCCAATATCATCATTATGAATATTCGTTTTATCTGGTGTCGTTTGAGTTTTAGTTTCATTTTCATCTATCTCTGGGTCACGATAACGTGCCGAATAATTTGGATTTATTTTCAATTTTTTAGTTGTTATTGAAATTGGATAATCATTAATATTGAAACTTGCTGTTGTTTGCTTGGGTGGTTGATATTGTGGTGGCTCTGGTGGTATTATTTCACTTATTTCAACTACTTTTATGCTATCTTCTATATTATAAATTGTGTTATTATTTTTACTACTATAATTATCATCATTATTCTTAGTATTTTTAGTGATATTGATACTAATATTGCTGTCCATATTACCACTATTACTACTTTGTTGTACTATTTTTTTCGATGCTGTAAATTGACTTTGGTCGCTTGATTTTCCTACACTATTATCATAATTGAATTTACGGTTTGCTAGCAATATTCGATTATGATAAACTTCATCATAACTTTGTTTGTGGTGTTCAACAAAATATAAGGTTGTAATAGCTGCCAAGCTGGAATAAATAAATTGCAAATATAAATAAATCAAAACAACAACAATTATATTTACCAAACTGCCATGATTACAACTAAAATAACAATAACTATCTGAATCATTTTATTTGAACAATACTCAGGAATATCATCATCTTCATCATCATAATAATGTTTGCATTTTCTTCCATATCTGTTCGCTTTTTTTTTAGTACTACAACGATCAAGTTTTTGTATTCTTGACAATTTTAAATTAATTCGTTCCAATTGTTCGATTCGTGTTTCAAGAGATCCCGTTACCTTGCATAATTCTTTAACAGCCCCAAGATTTTCCATAAAAATTCTGTCTTTATTGACCACCAAAAAATTATCAATGATTTGACCATTAGGTAAAATTAGACTGCCTGTCTCTTGTACAGCGTCTGGTAAAATTTTTTGCACCTCTTGTGCAATAACACCAGTATCGATAATATTATTATTTATATTTTTTGATAAACCGCTATGGGCGGCAAATTCTGGTTCGTAACGATATCGAACAACTCGTATTTTTTTAACGTTTATCAATTGTTGTGATGTATCTAGCTCACTAATTTCTTGTTTTGCACGACTATCACTTGGATGTATTATATGGCCAGAGACTTTCAAATTGCCGTGAACAACAAGACTTTCGTCAGGTCGATCTGTGTTGATACCGACACGTCCGGCATGAAAAATTGATTCATGTGTTGCACCACGTTGCCAACTTAGCTCCACATCACTTTCAAACTGCCCTGGATTTGAAGCTCTGACGATAATTCTCTCACTACCATGACTTATAATTGGAAAATTACCAGAATGAGTGTGTGCATGAAGCCCAACAACTAGTTGGAAATATCTTTGTTCAGGATTTGGCCGTCCTTTTTTTCTCATATTATTACTGGTTGTTTCTGAAAAATGTAATCGGCCAACAGTAACCTTACTTACTTGTCCATTTTGTAAATCGATTGGGACCGGGTGAAATGGTTTTTTTGAACGATCGGATTGGCTTTGTTCAACACGTATTGTTTGAGTTGGTGCCTCTAGCTTAACGCCATAAAAATGTAAATGAAATGATCGAACTTTTTCTAATCCAGATGTTGTACGAACAAAAACAGCTGTGCCCTGTAGTTGGGCATGGCATGTTATTTGAAAATGATTTTTTTTTTGACAAACAAACGCATCATCAGAGTTTGAGAAGTTAAAACCTTTATCCGCATCCACACGATAATGAGGCATTGAGCTAAAAAAATTTGAAACATATTTTATCGTTTTTATTTAATAAAAACCAAGTCATAAGTAATTACATTTCTTGGAGACTTTGATCACATAAAACATGCCAGTTTTGTTGTTGAAACGGACTAAACCTTATACATTGTAATGGGCAATGATCGTTGGTATCTGAAGAGCTACTGTTTTGCTGTCCAATTAAATCATTGCCGTTATCTAAACTTCCACCATTATTTCCAATCAGTTTTTCTGAGATAGGAGATGTAACCGATTCAATTGAAGTGTTGGAGCAAATTGGACTTAAAGCTGACACATTTGAAGTATTTGAAAGAGGGTTATCCTGTTGACAAAATATTAAATCATTATGATTTGTTAAATATTGTATATCACAAAGCTCTCGACGTGGTTCAGGTTTCACAACTGAGGTAGGACTGTTTGTTGCTAAAGATGGCTGTGATGATTGGACCACAACAATATCAGAATTTGGCTGCGATAATTTTCTTTTACGTGAGTTTATTAATTGTATTGGATTATGTAAATTTTGATGCTGTTGTTGGTGATGATTGTTGGACTGTGGTGGTTGACTAAGATGATGATGTAATGGGGGGATAATTGGAAGTGACGCTAATTGATGATGTTGGGAATGATTATGTTGTTGTTGTGAATGATGGTGTCCATAAACATCTGGCATCAAATGATTTAATTCATCTGAATTTAATTCATTTGATTGTTGTTGATGTCCTAAATCCAGTAAATCATTGCGATAGGTGCGGTGATGTGTTTCGAGATCAAGTAAAGATGAAGTCTATTGAAGAAATTAATTTAATTTTTTATTTAAATTAAATGTTCTTTTTATAGATTAAAAAATGTTAACAGAGTAAGAAAGTAATTAATGTTGGAAATATAAATATTTGGAAAAAATAATTACTGCTAGAAATTTATTTTGCATGCAGAAAAATTTCCTGAATGTTTTTTCCTGAATGTTGGAAATGTGCTAAAATAATTCCAGTGGCAAAAGTATCTGATACATTATCGACAGCCGACTATCGACCTATAAGTATTCTGCCTACTTTATCTAAAGTATTCGAGCGAATCTTAAAACACAAATAACTGACTTGGATGGCAACAAGTTACTAAATAGCTATCAATCAGAAGACGAAGATGAGGTGGACGGGGCAAGGAATGAGGACGAAGAGGAAAAGGAAGAGGAGTGTGAAGATAATTAAAATAAATATTGCAAACTTTTATCAGTAGGGGTTGTTTTTAAAAAATTGTTGAAAAATACATCTCATTTCCAAAAATAAAAAGATAATAGAAGTATTATATCTTGAATAAAAAAAAATTAGCTGTAATTTTTAATTTTTTTTAAAGGGGTGGTTTTTTATAAGGGTTGAAACTTATAAATAAATAATCCCAAAATCAAAACAGTATATCTTCATTTATTATCACTATAAGATTAAATAATTTCAAATTGCTGAACATATAACATTTTCCACCATTATTTTTTAATGATATTTGCTCTAAGGGGTCAAAAGTTTTTAATAAATCATAAATTATGTCCCTTAATAACAATCAGCCTTCATTCAACTTATTTAAAAACGATTTCAATCGATCACCAGCTTTAATCTACAATTGTAAAATTATTTTCGATTCGGGGTTGTTTTGACCCTTAAAAAAATTAAGCAACCACCGGTACTTGGTCAACATTGAAGTAGAAGAGACGAAGAGCTTAAATTCAATTTTTTGCTGAAATCGGTTTTGCTTGTAAGAGTTATAGCTTTTCCAGGTTAAATTAAACCTTTTCCATGTTGACTAAAACTTTTTCCAATCTAAATGAAACTATTTCCAAATTGAACGCAACCTTTTCCAATCTAAGTGAAACTATTTCCAAATTGAACGCAACTTGAAATAAATACTTGAAATAAATGAATAAATAGTATTCTGAGCAAGTGTTCTGTTTAAAAAAAAACAATTAAAAAAAGTTTAATTTCATTTGGAAAAAGGTTAATTTGTAATAGAAAAGGTTGCATTCAATTTGGAAATAGTTTCACTTAGATTGGAAAAGATTGCGTTCAATTTGGAAATAGTTTCATTTAGATTGGAAAAAGTTACAGTCAACTTGGAAAAGGTTAAATTTAACCTGGAAAAGCTATATACAGCTTTGCCGTATTTCATGTTCATTGACTGTACTATATGTTTGAAATTAAATTTCAATTAAATTTTCGAATTTATATGTGGAACATCTGCCTTGATAGAAAAAACAAAAGGTATATCGTTTAGAAAATTGGCATCACAATTTCATGCCGTCACGCCTCATGAAGATAATAAATATTTTGATCAATCTGTCATAGTTTCTCTAACAACTAGTAAACTTTATAATTAAAATTTTTTTGAACTTTATTGATTTAATTCAAAGTTCTGTGTTGGTTAATACAAATTTCGTTAGTGTAATACAATAAACAATAAAGAAAAAATTATATTTTTTTAAAAATATATAACAATGTTTGTAAAAATATTATAAATTAAAAAAAAATATTGAAAATCCTTTAAAACATTATTTCAAAGTAAATGTTAAAAAATCCGTAATGAATCAAATAAACAAAATCAAATTAAAACGATCAAACTCACATTTTGCTGTAAAAATTCATTTTGTTCGGTTTGCTGTCCATTTATTCCATTTTGTTGTGTTGAAGAGCTTGTTCCTCCTGGTGTTGTAATGAAAATCGAGTTTTGATTATTTAGTAAATGTTGATGTTGATGCGAACTATGTAAATCTGATGATGTATTGATATCCATTGACGTCTGATGATCATGATGTTGGTGTTGTAAATCATTTATATTGCCATTATTTTGCTGGACAACATGTAAATCGGCTGGACTATATGGTGGCTCTGACCCAGAATCAGGCGGACTATCTGGTAAATGGGATTGTGCTACTGCGGATGATGTTGTTAAGTTTGTGGCGCAACTCGAATTTATATTATTTTGATTCGATTGACTACTGGAATTGTTACTACTACTATTATTGCTATTACTGTTATTATTTGCACTATCAATAAGAGCTGCTAATTGTGCGAAATCCAGAGTTTCATTTTCAATACTGCTTATAAAATCAGACCGACCTGTGAAATAAGTTTTTATAAATTTTATTATTAATAGAATAGGCATTTTTACTGTTATTTAAGTTTAGTTTATCAACTTTTTCTTACTTTCGATGTATTTAATTTTCATTGAAATTTGATTTTTAAATAATTTTACTAGATAGTAAAATAAACTAATATGGAAAAAAGTTTATTTAAAACGAAATAAAATTGTTCGGTTTGGTTACAAATGAAAATTACAGAATAATATTTATCGTCCCCGATACCATGACAACTAATTATTAAATTTTTATTCTTGTTTTAAGTTTATTTTTTTTCCCAATAAATTTACATTTTATTGACTAAACAAATTATTTATAAAACACAAAATACTAAGTTGTTGTATAGTTTTACTACCCTTGTTTTTTATAGTTGTAGCCGTTTATGGTGAAAATTATTTCAAAACTGATGATCTATGTATTTTGTGATGTAAAGGAATATTTTTGTTTAGAATCTTATGTGTCTATCAAATAGCTTAATAATAACCTAGCCTTGTACTAAAAGTGCCCATTACAGTTAGAATTATCATTAAATTTTAGTATATAAACAAAACACGAACTGAAATTTGGTTTCTATCCCCATGTGATTCAGGACAGAATATTTTAAGGAATTTCAGGAAAGGGAATCATAACTAGAACTATAAAAGCAAATTTATTTCAGTACATAGCTGCTTTGTCTAGGTTGGAAAGCCAATTTTTAATCTTGATTTATTTTATTTTAAACATTTTCTCCTAAAATTTTACATAGATATAGAAAATAAAACTGTGGTTTATGAATTGCCTAGATAGTAAAATTTAATTTTTTACTTTGTAAAAAAATAAATTAAGAATTTTACCCAACCCCGATCGGTTAAAAAACAGTTTTCTTGGTTAATATCTAATAATACTATAATCTAGAAAATTGTCAAAATTCAAAAAATTTATACATTCGACTAAGTTTTTAATTCTTTTTATTGATGAATATGAAAGATTTCGTAAAACTTCGGAGTGAAATTTTTATTAAAGCTGTTTTACGGAAAAGTGAAGATTCTTAAATGTACTTGATAATCACCGATTAAAATCATCATTATAATTACTTGCGATTCTTTTCAATGAACTCATGATATGCCATGAAAATAAACGTGTTAAATGTATTGAAAGTAGGCATAACTCAAAAACAGTATTCTTCTTTGATCATTATTTAATTGTTTCCGATTTGAAACCATTACATTTGGAAAATTCTGTTTCAACACAACCACCGATTGGACCACCGACAAAAACCTGAAAGCCTTAAAACATTTCGACAATTTTTAGCTTTTTCTTTACTTTAGAAAGGTTTTCAAATGTCAATAATAATTTTGTCTACAACAAACCATTCCGAAATAAGTGGTTTTGCTTATATTTTTCTTTTAATATTATAAAATTACTAAATCGTTCAACAAACCATTTGATGATCTCCCATAATCCATATTTTTGTTCTTTTATTCTTTAGCTTATATAAATTTGTCAATTAAAAATTAATTTTAAATTTTTTATTAAACTTTTTATTGCACAGACCCCACATTTATGAATGGTATCACAAAAAAACACAATATGGTTTTAAGTTATATTATACTTATTAAACATGTTATGTGGTAGAACTACTCAAAACATCTTTAAAAACCAAAGAAAAATATTTATGTAGCAGATGAATAACTTTAATGTTTCGTGTTCTAAAGTGAAAATTACTTAAAATTAATATATTATAAAATATCTTTTTTTTTATTGTTAATTAATAAAACAATAGTTATGTTTTGATTTAATAGAACTGATTGGTTTTAATAAATTTGTGGTAATGGTAGTGCTACACATTAACCCACGTATCCCCATAGAAAAAAAACTATGATATTTTTTATTGACCAAACAATTTTAAAAAAATAAACAAACTTTTTTTAAATACAGAAAAACTCAGATATCATACTTGTTAATTTTGATTTTGTGTTTTATTTCAATAAAATTAAAGCGCCTTATAAGAGGCTCATCGGATCGAAGTTATGTACAATCTTAGGTTCAAATGTATACAGATTCCAACGCTTTAAAATTTCATAGAAAATGTTGCAGCTTTCTCAGAAGCGTAGCTAGGGGGGGGGGGCGGGGGGTTTCTCGCCCCGGGTTTTGCCCATTTCGGGGTGACACCCGACCGTAAAAAACTTAAACAAACCATCACAATGTTTTCAACAATAAATCACTTAGAAACCATTTTAACCAGGTTCTCCATATAATTTTAATTTATAAATTGTGATAACTTATAAACAGTGTTTCGAACCCAGAAAAATTTGGGTGCAGGTTCAGGTTCGGGTTCAATACATTAAAATATGGTGGGTTCGGATTCGGTTCAGGTTTGGGTTCGGGTTCAAATTTATTACAAAAAAAAACAATTTTTTCGATTTTTTTTATGAATTCATTATTTTTTTATGTTACTATGCATACCGTATTTATGTTACACACATATTTATTTTGGAAAAAAAATTTCATTTAATTCTCACTATTTACTATTCTCTACTGAAACAAATAATAACCAAAATAATTTTGTTTGAAACAAAAAAAAGTTTTACGAAATATGAAATTTCTTACGCAAACTTTCTAAATTTCCTATATTTAAAATTGAACCTGAACCGCGTTTTTAATTGGGCTCGGATTCAGATAATTTAAAAAAAATCTTGCTCCGGAGCGGATTCAGGGTTCGGGTTTGGTTCGGGTTCGAAACCCTGCTTATAAATCAAATTGTGTCCTATAGGCTATAAATGTGTTATTGGCTCAAAAATAATCTATTCTACTTTTTAAAATTTTTGAGTTAGTACGTGAAATAAAATTTTAACAATATTAATCGAATCAACATGTTGAGCATTAAATACCATCACCACAATTACTCAATTGCTTTGAATATTTCTATAGATACCATATTGACTTTTTTTTACGGTATATTATTTAGTATGCAAGAATGATTCTTTAACGACCAGTACCCTATTTCAGCAAACTTACAAATTTGTAATTTCATACAAATTTTAACAAAATTTGTGAAAATTTGCCTGAAATTAAAAATTTGTAAGTTTGGTGAAATAGTGTTATCTCACTAGGTGAGATAAATAGTGAGATAAAAAAATTATGTTTAAATGATTTCTTTTATCTAATATAATCGATCAAAGACAAATATTTTATCTCACTTTTTATCTCACCTAGTGAGATAACGCTACAAAATAACCACCCAGGTCTGAAAACACATATGCTGAATAATGTATAGGAAAAGTGGTTTACGTCGATAATGTGGCACCCTTTGTCGATAGGGTGGCACCCTTGAGTTACAATGTCTCTATTCCAAAATTATTTCTAAAATATCAGCTTAACCTTACTACCTAATATATGTTTTACATTTCAAACAAATTAATTGCAAACACCCAAGGAAACTAATAAACAATCAAATCACCGTGTTTTAATGATCTCAAAATAATTTTTTTTCCTTTATCTAGAAACTCAAGGAATAAATTGGAATAGATCGTTTTTGAATGGACACAAAAATAATTACTAAAACGGCAGTTATGCAATTACTGCAGTTTTGCAAATTTTTATAGGTGTTATGTATGCTAGAAAGTAAAAACCCCTAAAATTAAAGTATATAAATAAATGTCTTATTTATTAAACTAAGAAAAACATTTATAATCATATAAAATAATTAAACGTACATGCAAATTGTAATTATTCTTGTTTATGTACAAAAGTACTGTATATATATATATATATATATATATATATATATATATATATATATATATATATATATATATATATATATACATATATATATATATATATATATATATATATATATATATATATATATATATATATATATATATATATATATATATATTTTAAATAATAAAATCTTTGGATGAAGCCAATAAATAAAACAATAATTATAATTTTTTATCGACAATTGTTTCGGTTTTTAATGATAAACCATCTTCAAGGATAATATTTTGGTAAAAATTCTTATACAAAAATAATATAACAACAATAAATTGACACAAATATGAAAAACTAACAATCAAAAAAGAAAAAGCTAACTATTTAAAAAAAAATATATGATTAAAGAAAATGCAAAACAATAATACAATGAAAAAATTAGAAAATACAAGATGTTAAGTAGTAAAACCTTCATTTCTTTAATTTTTGTTAAAAATCAACTTAGAACAAAATCATAAGTATTATGAAGAAAGTCTGTATCTGTTTGTATGTTTATACAATTTTTATGTTGTTTAATACGGATCATTTCAAAAATCCTTCGTTTATTTAAATTTTTCTCTCTATCTAAAATTTTAAAATTTTGCTGGGGTAGATTTACATTACAACTTTTCGTATGATTAGATAATGCTTAAAATTTTTAAAAAATTGTCTTAGTTGTTCAAAAAGACTTTTAACGTATGGTAAAGTAATGTAAATTTTGTTGTTGTTATTAACAGATGTTTCACCCACAGTTATTTTTTCTTTTCCATAAATTTGCTGATTTAGTATTTTCCGTACAAAATTTTTTGGGTAATTGTTTTTTTCAAGAGTTTCGAAAAGTAATTTAAAATTTTTATTGTGAAATTGTAGATCTGATAAGCTCAAAATTTTTTGGACCATTAAAGTAACTGTATTTCTTTTATAAGATTGGGGTAGCCATGAATTATAATTTAAATATCTACCAGACCATGTTTTTTTATGAAACCAATCAGTTACTAATTTGCCATTACTTAAACGGTGTACGACCAGATCCAAAAAAGGTAAACAGTTATCCATTTCTGTTTCAAAAGTAAACTGTATCTTATTATTAAAACTATTAAATTTATTAAGAAAGTCTTGAATTTTGTTTTTTGGAAAAGCAGTAAAAATGTCATCAACATATCTAAAGAAAAATGGTGGTTTGATCTCCATTTCTTTTAAAACGGTTTCTTCAATATACTCCATGATTAAGCTTGCACAAGATGGGCTAACAGGAGAACCCATAGGACTTCCAAAAATTTGTCTATAAGCTTGCTGGTTATAGGTGAATTCATAGTTGTTTAAAACCAACTCCATCGCTTCCACAAATTGTAATTTTGTTAATTTAAGCTTGTTTAGTTTTTTAATTTCACTACAATTATTGTTCACAAGTTAAATAACAAGATTACTATCGATATTGGTAAATAATGAAACAACATCCAATGATATTAATATGTACTCCTCTGACAGCTGGTATTCTGCTGAAGAATGGAGTGCTGAAGAATTGGTGTTTATAAATCTTCAATCAAATTTAGTTTATCAAGCTGATTGTGGATGTGGTAAGACATATATCGGTCAAACAACACAATATCTAGGAAAACGTGTGAAACAACTCCTCAACGACGCAAAAAAACTAAATAATGATAATATGAGTGCATCATCTAATCATACGAAAAGTTGTAATGTAAATCTACCCCTGCAAAATTTTAAAATTTTAGATAGAGAGAAAAATTTAAATAAACGAAGGATTTTTGAAATGATCCGTATTAAACAACATAAAAATTGTATAAACATACAAACAGATACAGACTTTCTTCATAATACTTATGATTTTGTTCTAAGTTGATTTTTAACAAAAATTAAAGAAATGAAGGTTTTACTACTTAACATCTTGTATTTTCTAATTTTTTCATTGTATTATTGTTTTGCATTTTCTTTAATCATATATTTTTTTTTATATAGTTAGCTTTTTCTTTATTGATTGTTAGTTTTTCATATTTATGTCAATTTATTGTTGTTATATTATTTTAGTATAAGAATTTTTACCAAAATATTATCCTTGAAGATGGTTTATCATTAAAAACCGAAACAATTGTCGATAAAAAATTATAATTATTGTTTTATTTATTGGCTTCATCCAAAGATTTTATTATTTAAATAATATATACAAAGAAATTCAACTGATAAACATGGGCAAACTTCCTTAGTTTCTCATGGTTTGGAAAAATTTAAGGAAGGTGATGTTGATCATTTTAATTTTGAATCTGTAGAAGTTTTACTAACAGAACAAAATAAATCAACAATAAATATCAACCTTGTTAAAATTGTATTGCATTATCAACTCTTCTTTTTATTTTTGTAAACAAAACAATTTTTTCTGTCATTTGTAGCTCAGTATTGGTGGAATATTTTGGTATATAGTTTGTTTTTTTATCCTAACTAAATCATTAAAAAAAATTAATTAAAAGATTGATAAAAGTTTTTCAATCGAAAAAAATCAAAAAAAATCAGAAAATAATAGAAATTTTAATTTTATTTCATAAATAATTGACTAAATTGTTTAACAATATTTAATTATTTGATTAATTCATTAAATTTAATTAATATTAATATAATATAAAGTTAATATCTTATGTAACCGCCTTGTGCTGAAATCATTTCGCGCAGTCTATTAGACATTGAATTTAACAAATTGATGAAATATTGGCGCCAATCAACGCCTCTCATCAGGTTGTGAGGTCTCATAATGGCATCCCAGACCTCATCATTACTATGATACACTTGATGTTCATTCCTAACTTTGCCTTTGATCTCTGACCCGACTTTCTCAACAGTCAAACAATGGATTAATGAAAATATAGGCGATACACGTGATTTTGTGTTTGATCACCCGAGGTGAATTAATTTTATCTTGTAATTTTAAATATTTAATGAATGTAGAAATTTATATTTTCAGTCTCTCTCCAGAGATAAATCCTGTTGAGAATGTCGGGTCAGAGATCAAAGGCAAAGTTAGGAGTGAACGCCAAGTGTTTCACAGTATAATGATGAGGTCTGGGATGCCATTGTGAGAGCGCACAACATGATGAGAGGCGTTGATTGGCGCCAATATTTCATCAATTTGTTAAATTCAATGTCTAATAGAATGCGCGAAATAATTTCAGCACAAGGCGGTCACATAAGATATTAACTTTATATTATATTAATATTAATTAAATTTAATGAATTAATCAAATAATCATATATTATTAAACAATTTAGTCAATTATTTAGGAAATAAAATTAAAAATTCTATTATTTTTTGATTTTTTTCTATTGAAAAACTTTTATCAAACTTTAAATTAAATTTTTTTAATGATTTAGTTGGGATAAAAAACAAATTATAAACCAAAATACTTCACCAATATTGAGCTGTTTAAAATTGAAAACCGATTTAAAATCGGATCACCCAGTACCATTTTATTTACAAAAAACCAACAGTACTTTCGCTTGAAAATAGGTGTATATATATATATATATATATATATATATATATATATATATATATATATATATATATATCAGTGGCGGATTATCATACAAGTTTTATGGCAACCGCACCAGCATAAGCAAAAAAGAAACTAAAACCAGACAAGTTTGAAATATATTTATTTTCAGGCATTAAAATTACATTTTTTCTGTATTTAAGTGTCTATAATTTCATCGAATTTAATTTCGTCCAAAATTTCATTTTCAATAGAAATAATGGATAAATCGTTCAAACGATCATTACTCATAGTATTACGCAAATAACTTTTGATTAACTTCAGTTTTGAAAATGATTCGCCTATAACATTATCGACAAACATGCATAAAAACATTCGTAATAAAATATCGATATTCGGAAAAGTGGTGGAAAGATCATTATTGAACATTGTTTTGTACATCGATTCATAATTTAAATTATCAAATGTGAAATAAATTTTGGCAAATTGACATTCGTCAATCAATTGATTTGCATTGAGATCTTTTGGGTATTTTGCGGTTATTGTTCTGCAAGAATCAGCAGTCTCTTCATCACTCATTAAATTTAGATGTATCAAAAACGAGTACTATCTAGATCTTCATAATCTTTAGCACGCTCTCTCATATTGAAAAGCAAAGCCTTTATAATTGGCTTGAACAACGATTTTTCAAGGTGGTCTTTTTGTTCCTCTAGACAAAGTGTTTGTGACGTTGAGCAAGTTTGAATATTATTTGCGGTTTGAATATTAGATGAAACAGAATTTAAAAGCTGACAGGCATCATCAAAAATTTTGTTGTAATCTTTATTTTCCAAATCTGTAACTATTAAATCAAACAGTTTTTTGTCACCGAGACAGTTAAATTAGATTTTTGTAATGCTCGATTCACAAAATTAAACTGGGTTAGTACACTTTTCCAGAGGACAAGCATCAAAATATTTTCAAATTGACATAGTTTTTTTATCAAACCTGTTACCACCGCTTTGTTATCATCACTGAAGCTTTCCTCATGTAGGAAAGATTTTAAAACATGCAACACTTTTAAATAACAAGAATGTAAAACGTGAACTGATTCGTATCTAGCTGACCATCTCGTTCCAGTTGCTCTCTTTAACATGTATTCGCTATTTTCGGTTAATTGTTCTTGTAATCGATTCCATCAAAAAGGGGAATATACGAAAAATCCATTAATTTTTTCAACCATATCAAAAAACTTAGTTGCAGCAGTATTGCCAGAAACACTATATTTACCGAATTTAATGAATAAGCAGAACAAGGGACAAAAATTGCTGTTTCATTTGTTTGACGAATCAATCTTTGTAGGCCACCATAAATACCTGCCATATTGTAAACGTTGTCATATGACTGGCCTATACAATTATCAATGTTTATTTCGTTTTCAATGTGGAATTTCATAATGATGTCAAAAAGATAATTCGATGTATGACCTTCGATTTCAATAAATGAAATAAATCGTTCACAAATGGTATTACTTTTAACATATCGAACATAAAAAGACAACTGGTCTGTATGGCTCACATCCTGAGTGGAATCGACACTATACGAATAATATCGAGACTCTATAATTTCCGAAACAATGTGATTTTTAACATGTTTTGCCATGATAGAGATGAATTCTTCACAAATTGTGCTTGAAAGATACGATACTTTTCCTAAAAATATTCCGAATAATAAAAAAAAATAATATGTCAATGTTACATGAAAAGAGTGTACCTTTTCCTTTATTGCAACGAGAAATATGTTCTTGTAAAAAGGGATCAAATTTAGTCAATAATTCAAGAGATCCAAGAAAGTTTCCATGCTGTTTTGATCCTAAAATTTCATCGTGACCACGAAAAGCAAGTCCTCGTGATGCAATTTTAGTTGTATTATTAAAAGATTTCTCGAAAGTAAGTTCATTTTTGATACGCATTTTATATGTAAAATTATTGGTCATGTGATACTTAGACTCTTCATGCTTCGAAATGTGATGACTGATGAATTATTTCAATTATTGAATCTTTTTAATCAAAATGCTTGCGATTTTCCATTCAAATCACCAAATAAACGGCATACAAAACAAAAAACTACTTCGGCTGACGGTGAATAGATTAGCCAATCTCGTTTAATTTTTGTTGCATTTGTGAGTTTTCTATAAAAATGAAACTCAGTGAATTTTCGACCATATTTTTCAGCATTTTTCATTGCATCTATGTTTTGACACGCAAAGGCACCTAAGAAACTAACTGTATAATAGTACTTTATTGTTGAGATGTCTAATGAACTAGTTTATTTTCGATCAAAAGTTTACAATGCGAGCGAGCAATGAGCATTGCAAATTTGTGAGAAAATAAAATACATTAAACACGAAAGCAATACGACATTTTACTCTTCCGACAGAGAACATGTTTTAATTTAAAAATAAAATTCATTGATAAAATAAATAAAACGAATGAAGAGGACATTTTTATAGTAAATTAGGACGGAGAACCTTCTTGCTCCAAAGGAGGACAGTCCTACCGAAAAGAGGACACAAAATAATCTATGGGCTGATCACTATACAAAACTAATCGATCAAATTAAGCATGAAGTGAAACTCGACCATAACATTGAGTTAATTGAGAATACAAGAGGTGAAAAACTTGTACTTGTTGACAGCCTATGTTATGAAACATATACAGCTAAAAAAAATCATGTAAAACCCCGCCTTTATTGAAATGCAACTAATCGTCCAAATTTTAAAGGAATCGATCCAGTACTTTAGGAGATTACCTATTTTGAACAAACGAACATTTACGTTTTTATTTATATAGAAGAAGATAGAAGATAGAAGAAGATAGATAGAAGAATATTTATTGAAATTCTATTAAAAGTTTATTGCAACACTATTCTTTATAAAATTGTTTGTGTGTTTTTTTACTGAAAATAATAATTAAAAGTATTCTATTTACTAATTGAAATAAAATAAATCTGACTAAAGTCTAATTTAAATATTTTATGTTTTACTGATTTATTATAAGTTGTTTAGACCTTAGTTACCGACATAATAATGACATTCTTAATTCCCAAGGGAATTATAAGAGGGAGTTATGGATTCATAATAGACCTAGTTTTCATTATAAATTTTTGTTTTGTTTATTCATAAACAACATTATTTACATAAAGCCATAGTAACGAATAACAATAACCCAGCAATACAATTTGAAATGAAAAACAACTAACTTGATCAATTAAAACGAAAAATCATGCTATCAAATACTTGATAAAAAAAATGTTTTAGTTTAATAAATGTTTTAGGTAGTAAAACATAAAATTATTTATGTATCACGTGAATTATTAAATGTCAATTACCTTGTGAAACTTACTAACCCTCGGGCCAGAGGCCCTCGGGTAGTAAACGTTTCCCTCGGTAATTAACATCCTCATAATTCCCTTGATACCTAAATAACTATTGTTTATATTTATTTCAATAACTTTTCTAAAAAAAGTGTTTTAGTTATTCTATTTACTAGATCATCGGTACTACACCGGTAACGTGAGAAACTTTACTCTCGATGTAAATGTGTTATTGATTAGTAACGGTAACAGTATTGACATCGAGTCTAATTTCATAGAAATAAAAAAAATAATCAAAAATCTTTACAAACACTCTTTTCAACAATCCTTACAACAATCGAATCAACGCTTGAAAACCGCCACTAATTTCGGCCATATTGTTTGCGTTGTCATATGACTGTTTCTGCAATTTTTTATGTCAATTTTGTTTTCTTCGAGGAATTTTTAACCGATGCCAAAAAGATACTCTTATGTTTGACCCTCAATTGGAATAAAAGCAACTAATCGTTTATTGCTTTTACCATCTTTTACATATCGAATGCAAAAAGCCAATTAATCCGAATGACTTACATCCAGAGTGGAGTCAGCACTAATCGAATAATAAACTGCGTCAATGACGTCGGCTGCAATACGATTTTTGATTTATTGCCCCATGGTGGTAATAAATTCGTCACATATTGTGCTTGAGAGGTACGACGTTCTTCATAAAAATATCCCAATAACAATCACTTTTATCATTTCATTAAGTTTGCTTCAGATGTCGCATACCTCTTCCTTTGTTGCCAAATTTATCACTATGCTCTTTTAAGAAAGGATCAAATTTAGCCAAAAGTTCAAGAGCTCCAAGAAAGTTGCTGAATTCTTCTGCCCTGGTGGCTATCTCTGGATGGTTTTGGTGGTGTAGAGAAAGCTTGAAAAAAAACACCACAACAAGTCGTGTTCCCAAGCGGTCACCAATCGAAGTACTAACCCCGTCCAACGTTGCTTAACTTCGTGATCAGATGAGAAACGGTGATGTCAACTTAGCTGTTCTGCCCCGGTAGCTATCTCTTGATGGTTGAGAAAGCTTGTTCAATCTAAGTGAAGAACTTCAGCCAAGTAGCTATTTTCCTGTTGAAAAATATTTTGGAAAATAACTTGTTATATTAATAGAAACCAAATTATTATCTGTTCGACACTAATTATGTTGAAATACAGTTTCCACCTTATTTTGATAGATGGACTCATATATATATTTCTGTAATCTAGTACATTCATATTTTGTTTATTCATATATTAAGACTGTCAAAAATATCTTTTGTAGAAGTAACAATTTATTGTTCTGAATTATTATTAAAATAAATAAGTTTATATAAATGTTCATCATATAAATAATAAAGAAATTTAAGTATAACACGTTATTTCTATTATATAATAAAATATCTTTTATTTTCTTCATGGTAGCAGAGCGTGGTTCTGCAAAATAAAACAGATTTAAGAAAACTAAAAGGGAAAGGAAAACGTGGTGAAGATTGAGGTTAAACGCATTTTTAAAATTCAACATAAGTTGGGGCAAACCTTAAATCTAAATATAAATGGATAGAAACAGCGAAAAATATAAAATTCCTTTATTTGAAGGGAAGAATTTCAATAACTGGAAATTCCGAATGCAAATTTTGCTGGATGAACACAACTTGTTGCAATATACTGAAAACAAATTCAACATTGAAACTGTGGAAGAGAAGAACAAGACCAAAGCTACAAAAGAAGAGAAGACGTGTAAATCTCTGTTAATCCAAAATATTGGAGATACGTACTTGGAATTAGTAAAAGATAAAACAAGTGCTTTTGACATTTGGAAAACATTAATAAACACCTTCGAAAGGAAGGGGATATCAACACAATTAATGTTAAGGAAAAGACTTCTAACTCTAAAATTAAATGAACAAGAAAGTTTGGACAAACACTTTCTTGATTTTGACAATATAGTAAGGGAACTAAAAGAAAGTGGTGCAAAAATGGAAGATCCCGATATAGTCTGTCATTTGTTTCTAACTTTACCAAGGTCGTACGACACAATAGTTACGGCATTAGAAACAATAGCTGAAGAAAATCTGACTATTGAATTTGTCAAAGGGAAACTTCTCGATGATGAATTAAAAAAGAAAGAATCTCTCACTGTCAACAATGCTAAACCTGCTGCAGCTTTTGAAACTTCAAAATTTAAAATAAAATGTTTTTTATGTGGGAAGTTAGGGCACAAGAAAGAAAATTGTTTTTGGAATAAGAAAAACAAACAAGAAAAGAAATATCGAAAAGGTGAAAACAAGTGCAATGAAGCTAGAGAAAATGAAGCATTTGTTTGTCACCAAAATAATGATACAGATTTTGAAAAAGGAAATCTAGTATGGTTTGTAGATTCTGCAGCAACTGGTCATTATGTTAATCAAAGAGATGTTCTCAGTAATATTAAAGTTTTAGATCCTCCCGTTAAAATAAACGTAGCAAAATCAGGAGTTTGTGTATATGCTTCAGAATACGGTGATATTTATGGTAGTGTTACTGTTAACAACCAAAAACAAGATTGTGTAATCGAACATGTGCTATATGTAAAAGACTTGAGTAATAATTTACTGTCAATAAAGAAAATGGCAGAACAAGGCCTAATAACAACGTTTGACAAAAACTGTGCGAAGGTTTACAAAAACAAAAAATTAGTCGCAGTAGCTAAATGTGAAGGAGACATGTACAAAATACATTTAAAAGTGAAGTCACATTTTGCTAATACTATCAACAACGAAACGGCCACAGATATTTGGCATCAACGTATGGGGCATCTAAATATATCTTCATTATTACTAATAAAAAATAAAAATATTGTGAAAGGAATAAAAGAAAACTTAAATTCAAGTTCATCCATCTGCAAAAACTGTATAGTGGGCAAACAGACAAAGCTTCCACATAACAGAAAATATAATTCACCGTCTCGTCCTCTTGAAATCGTACATACTGATGTATGCGGACCAATAACACCAACATCATGGGACGGAAAAAGATATTTCATAACCTTCATAGATGGTTTTACCCATTTCACGATGATATACACAATGGAACACAAATCCGAGGCATTAAAATGTTTTAAAGAATATGAAGCCGTAGCAACTGCACATTTTAATAAAAAAATTTCACGTTTGAGATGTGACAATGGTGCTGAATACACATCTAACGAGTTTAAATCCTTCTGTCGTAAGAAGGGAATACAATTTGAATTCACTGTAGTTTACACTCCTGAGCAAAACGGCACAGCGGAACGAATGAATCGTACGTTAGTGGAAATAGCAAGAACTATTCTAATTAATTCAAACTTACAAAAATATTTGTGGAACGAAGCCATCTTAACAGCTGCATATCTAGTAAATCGGAGAACAACAAAAGCAGTTAATAAGCTAATCACACCAGCTGAACAGTGGTATGGCTACAAGCCTGACGTCTCGAAACTACGAATTTTTGGTTCAACGGCATATTTACATATCCCAAAACAGTTTAGAAACAAGTTTGACTCCAAATCAAAAATCTGCTATCTTGTCGGCTATGCACCTAATGGGTACAGGATATGGGATCCATCCAGAAATGAAGTGATTGTTGGACGAGACATAATCTTCGATGAAACCAGAAAAAGAAATTGTTCGTGAAATTACAATAAGTGATTTAAAAGAATGTGGAGAAAATGATCAAGTTATCTGTGATAACAGTGAAGTAAATACTGAAGAAAATATCAATACAAATATTGAAATTACTGAGTCGCCACAACAAAGTGATATAGAAAACAAAAGGAAAACAAACAGACCAAAATGGTTGGAAGACTATGATACTAGTTTGATGGCCTTGAGCGCTGAAAACTTTATAAATGATGTTCCACAATGCTTTGAAGAAATTGAAAAACGAGATGACAAAGAACAATGGTTGAACGCAATCAATGGAGAACTAGAATCTCATAGGAAAAATAATACCTGGTCTATTGCAGAAAATCACAAAAACAAAAAAATTATAAAATCCAAATGGGTTTTTAAGGTTAAAAATGATTCTTATGGAAATTCCGCCAAATATAAAGCTCGCCTTGTTGCAAAAGGGTTTCAACAGAGAAAAGGCATCGATTATCAAGAAACTTATGCACCAGTCGCAAAACTTACAACTCTGCGAATTCTACTAGTAATTGGTGCAGCCTATAAAATGGAATTTCATCAAATGGACGTAAAAACGGCATTTCTAAATGGCGATATAAAAGAAGAAATTTACTTACAATTTCCAATGGGCGTTTATAATGAAGAAAACATTGTTGGGAAATTAAATAAATCTTTATATGGCTTGAAACAACCTCCAAAAGCTTGGAACGAAAAATTCAACGAATTTATTCTAACTCTTGGGTTTAGCAGATCCAAATCGGACCACTGCCTGTATACGAAAGGAAATAATTTAAATGAAATAATTTTTCTTTTGATATTTGTAGACGATCTAATCATAATTTCAAAGAGTGAGTCAACAATCATAAACTTGAAAGAAAAATTTAAAGAAAAATTTGAAATGGAAGACATGGACAAGTTGAAATACTTCCTGGGAATGAAAATTGATTACAACAAAGAAATAGGAGAGTTATCAATTTCACAAAAAACATACCTAGAAGGAGTTTTAAAGAAGTTTGGCATGTATGAGTGCAACCCAGTCAAGACTCCAATGGATTCAAATTTTAAACTGGAATATACAGCTGAAGAAAATTTTGACAAACCGTACAAAAATTTAATAGGATGTCTAATGTACGCTATGTTATGTACGAGGCCCGATTTAAGTTATTCGATAAGTTATTTGAGCAGACTCCAGCATCAACCAAATGAAGAAGCCTGGCAACAACTGAAAAGAATTTTACGATACCTGAAGCATACAATTGATTTAAGACTGGTATACAAACCAGACATACAAAATGAAACTTTATTAGGCTATGCAGATGCTAGCTGGGCTTCAGACATCGATAGGAAAAGTACTACTGGCTATATCTTTAAAGTTTATGGATGCACGGTTTCCTGGGTTAGTCAAAAACAATCAACAGTTGCACTGTCGTCAGCAGAAGCTGAATACATCGCTCTAAGTCAATCATGTTGTGAAGCGATGTGGTTGAAGAAAATTTTACTAGATCTATATATTGAAATGAAAGATGAAATAAAAATCTACGAAGACAACCAAAGTTGTATAAGGATCGCAGAAAATCCAACACATCACAAGAAATCCAAACACATCGACATAAAATTCCATCACGTAAGAGAAATGATACAACAGAACGAAGTAAAAATATTGTATCTTGAATCAACCAATCAACTGGCGGACGTTTTTACCAAATCATTACCCAGATTAAGCTTTGAAAAGTTTAGGAGTGAAATTGGATTAATCTAACAAAAATAAAACATCTGTAAACTTGCGGGGGTGTGTTGAAATACAGTTTCCACCTTATTTTGATAGATGGACTCATATATATATTTCTGTAATCTAGTACATTCATATTTTGTTTATTCATATATTAAGACTGTCAAAAATATCTTTTGTAGAAGTAACAATTTATTGTTCTGAATTATTATTAAAATAAATAAGTTTATATAAATGTTCATCATATAAATAATAAAGAAATTTAAGTATAACACGTTATTTCTATTATATAATAAAATATCTTTTATTTTCTTCAAATTATCACTTGCTTCTATTTTTTGGTTCTTTCTGAAATCTCACTTAGAATTTATTTAATAAAACTTTTTATTTCAAACTTTTAATTTCTTTTTTTTATTGTTTGTTCTTAAACAGTTGAATTTTGAATAGAATTAATACATACAGAATTTCATGGCTTATATACTAGAAGTTTAACTAATACAATCAAATTTAATCTACTTGTTACTGTATTAAGTACATTTGTATTTCATGTTCTAGTACTAATTTGTATTTCATGTTCTAGTACTAATTTGTTTTACTGAACGCAGCTAATAAATCTAGTACACTTCTTCTTGGTACTGTCAAATTTTTTGTTTTGTTTTGACGGTTGTAATTGTTGTGTTTATGTTTATGTTAATTTGGAATAATTGATAATGGATAATGGATAATTTGGATAATTTGGAATTAAAAGATAAGTATACATATTTGTAATATAAATTCTTAACTTAAATTAATTTATGATTTTTTAGATAATTCGATATGATGTGTGATGTTAATTATTGAAAAATGAAAGGGTCCAACTTTGAACATAATGTGTTGACGTAAATCAAAAAGGTAAGTTTTAATTCTAAACATACTCCCCCGGTTAATAAATTGTTTTTTAAAATAATTTGCTAACTATTATATATCTATGCTAAATAATTTACTAAATTTTGATACCGGTCTTTTAATTTCTGAGGTCGATGTCTTGATGGTTGCTACCCTGACAAGGTTGTCCTTTCCTGGATGTACCGCGGTGATTCTTCCTCTTGGCCAGGCTGCTGGTGGAATGTTTGACTCTCTGAGTAAGACCAAATCTCCAACCTTGTAATTAGCTTGCGGTTGTTGCCATTTTGGACGTTGTTGTAGGTTGGTGATATAATCATGATGCCATTTATCCCAGAATCCCTTGTATAATGCTTGAATTAGATTCCATCGTGACAAGGTAGATAATTTTTCTTCGTCTTTAAATGGTGCTGGAACTGTAGTTAATGGTTCTCCGATCAAAAAGTGAGCTGGTGTTAAAATGCTGAGATCATCGTGTTCATCTGGATGAACTGGTATTAATGGTCGTGAATTTAGGAGTCCCTCAATTTGAACTAGCAGAGTATTATATTCTTCAAATGTCATGCTTGATTCACCAATCACTCTTTTTAGATGTGACTTTGCCGCTTTTACGCCTGCTTCCCATAAACCTCCAAAATTAGGTGAAGATGGTGGAATGAAATGCCACTGAATTCCTTGCTCAGCCAAAAATGAATGTATATTAGAAGTTTTGGCTTCTTCTAAGTAGAAACCATGCATTTCTTTCAGCTTTCGATTGGCCCCAATAAAATTTGTCCCGTTGTCACTGTAGATATCACTAGGGCAACCTCGTCTTGATGAAAACCTTCTGAGTGCTGCTATAAATGCATCTGCCGTGAGATCGCTGACCAACTCAATATGAACTGCCTTAATTGCAAAACATACGAATATAGCAATGTAACCGTTCGTAGTCTTGCTCCGTCTTCCTCTGTTGAAACGGATAGTGATGGGACCGGCAAAATCCACACCAACTCTTTGGAATGGTCTGCTTGGAGTGACACGTGCTGCAGGTAAAACCCCCATTTGTTGAACAGCTGGTTGACGTTTATATCTGGTGCAGGTGATGCAATTGTTAATACACTTCTTAATTAAGTCGCGCACTCCAAAAACCCAATAATCTTGACGGATTATTGACATCATCAAACTATTTGAAGGGTGTAGATATCTCTGATGAAGATAATCAGCCAGCTTTATTGCAAATGGATGTTTCTTTGACAGAATGATAGGATGTTTGGTGTTGAAGCTATGTAGCGAGTTTTGAATTCGACCTCCAACTCTAATAATACCCTGGTCGTCTAGAAATGGTGTTAGTTTTAGTAATTTACTCCTTTTGTGAATAGGCAATTTCCGCTGAAGGCATTGTTGCTCTTCGAAATACATATCATGTTGTGCCCATTTTATACAGGTAGTTGTAGCATCTTGAATCTCTGGAGCCGTAATTGTTTGGCCCTTCTTCTTCTTCAAAAATTGCTTGCACCGGACGATTATTCTTAATATCTTGCTGAATGATGATAGCTCTCTAAATAATTTGCTGATTACATTGTCGTCTGTTATCTTGGTGTGATTTGAGTTGACTTGATCTATGATTTTCGTTTTTCTTTGTTCTGGAATCTCGTCTAATATTACATTTTTATTGCAGGGCCAGTGAGATGCTTCTTTGCGTAGCCATAACGGTGCCTCCCACCAAAGATGATGATCTCGTAATTGCTGTGGTGTAATACCTCTGCTGGCACAATCAGCTGGGTTGCAAGTAGATGATACGTGATGCCAGTGTCGTCTTGGTACAACATCAACGATGTCTGAAACTCTATTGGCTACAAATGTTGTCCATTTTCTGGGATGGACAGAAAGCCAGGCTGTGACCAGGTGGACTTGCACGTCCTCTTCATTGACATGTACACGAAGATACACTGCTGCTGCATAGGCTACTTCTGATGCATCACTGAAACCGTGAAGTTGTATTGCAGAACTGGTAGTATGTAACCATCTAGGAATTTTTATTTCTGAAATAAAACATAAATTTTGTTTAAATGCGTTCCATTTATTTTGTACATCTTCCGGCAATGGATCGTCCCAAGATAGTTTTTGAAGCCATAGTTGCTGAAATATAATTTTTGCATTAATTGTGTATGGACTAAGCCAGCCTAATGGGTCAAAAACTTTTGAAGCTTCTGACAATAAGCTTCGTTTTGTTGTGATTTCTTCTTGTAGTGGCTGGGATACCTTGAATTTGAAAGTGTCCTCATACTGATGCCAATTTAAACCAAGAACCTTAACACCCATTGTTTTGTCGAGTTCGATCGGTGCATCTGTAAAATCTGGTGAATATGCTACTTCTAATAATTGTGGTGAATTTGACGTCCACTTTCGTAAATTAAAGTGGGCTGATGTTAATATATCGGTTAAACTTGATTTTAGTTTTTGTGCAGAATGTATGTCGGCAGCCCCGGTCAACAAATCATCGACATAGAAGTCGTTTAATATAACCTTTGCTGCTTCTGGATATGATGCCATATTTGCTGTCGCTAAATGCTTCAGAACTCTGGTAGCCAAAAATGGTGCTGATGATGTACCATATGTAATAGTTTGTAACTGATATTTTTGCATAGGTTGATGTTCGTTTTCTCGCCAAAGTATCGATTGGTATGGTTGATGTTGTTTATCCACTAAGATTTGGCGGTACATTTTCTCAATGTCTGCTGACATTGCGATTTTATGCCACCTGAAGTTGATTAAAATGGAGAACAAATCTCGTTGACATACTGGGCCCACCTTTAAGATGTCATTGAGTGACATCCCATTTGAAGTTTTGGATGAACCATCAAAAACTACGCGAAGTTTTGTTGTCGTGCTGTCTTCCTTCATAACGGCATGGTGTGGCAAAAAATATTCGTTGAAATGAACTTCTTTAATGATTTTCATGTGATTTAGCTCTTCATACTCCTTCAAAAACTCACTGTATGCCTGAAAGAATTTTGGGTTTTTGTTAAATTTCCTTTCCATGGCCTGAAGTCGTTTGATGGCTGCCAACTTGGAGCTCCCCAGTTGCTTCGTCGTATCGATTGGTAGCTGAACTACATATTGTCCGGATTCATGTTGCTTTACTGTAGACATGAAATGATCTTCGCAGAATTGTTCTTCTTCAGTTAACAGCGGATGAGATTGTGGTATGGCTTCTAATTCCCAAAACTTCTTCAATGTTTTATCGATGTTAAGCTCTGTATCATCTAATTCAATGTGATAGTTGGTGATAGTGGTATGGTGAGATCCTGATGTCCCAGCTACAATCCAACCAAACAGGGTGTTTTGAAGAACAAGTCCTTTCTCGTATAAATGTTGACCAGGTCTTAGAATACTGAAAAAATGATCAGCACCAATTAATACATCTATTTCTTGAGGGTTATCAAACTCCGGATCTGCTAAATTAAATGTGGTGAAATCAGGTAATAATGATCGATCGATTCTGGATGATGGTAGTGTAGAATTTATTTTCTCGATTATTAAGACATTGATAACGACTTCTTCATCTGAATGGCTTGATGAAACTTTAATACTCGAACGTCCTCTTGTAATGATGCCACTTGTACTCAAGCCCGTAATCGATAGTCTTGCATTTTGACGTTTCAAATTTAGTTTTTGACTGCAACTTTCCGTAATAAACGATGCTTGAGAGCCAGAATCCAACAGGGCTCTGCATTTTGTAATTTTCCCGTTGCAGTCTGGAACATGGATGATTGCTGTCGGTAATATTGCATGAAATTGTGATATAGATGATGAATGACTGGCAATATTTAGCTGTTTACAATCGCTTGTATCATCGGAAAGAGTTGCTGTTGATGTGTTGGAAGTGGTAGCAGCAGGAGTTGAATTTACTTCATGCAGGAGCGTATGGTGACGTCGTCTGCATTGCCTACAGACATATTTGGATTTGCACTCATATACACTATGCGCTGCTGATAAACAGTTAAAACATAACCGCTGGTTCTTCACAAGGTCTCGACGTTTTTCGATTGTTAGTGCCTTGAACTGTTGACAGCTAGCCAAATAATGGTCTTCTTTGCAAATTACACATATTATTGGTTTCCTCTCGGTATTAAGCTGTAGACCTCTAACGGCTTGTTTATTTATAGTTACTGGCGGCCGTTCAGCACGTTGTCTTCGAAGAACATCACAGGTTTCCAGGTTTTCACAGCGCCGACCCAGAAACGTTAGAACCTTATTGATAGATGTAAATTCATCTTCATTGTAAGATGTCCACGCCTCAAGAGTAGCCCTATCAGATTTTTCTAATAATATATATACGAATCATATATCTCGTGTCTCTGCTTCCGTACCGAGATTTTTAAGACCATTTATGACTTCTGTTGCTGACATATGAAGACGTCTTAATTGGTCGGCGTTGCTAGCAGCTGCAGTGCGTTGCTCCATAAAACGTCGAATAAGCTCGTTTGCCGTTCTTCCTTTCTTGTAGAATCGATCGTTGACCGTCTTCCACGCTGATTCGTAGTTGGCTTCGGTAACACTGACATTCTTTAGAATTAGCTCGGCATCTCCCCGTAGTAGAGTTTTTAGGTACTGCAACTTCTTTACCTTCGGAATGTTGGCCTTGTTGTGAATCGACACCTCGAATATATCCTTAAAGGATGGAAATTGCGTATAGTCCCCGTAGAATGGTGGGATGTTGACCTTCGGTAGTTCGCTGGTTTCATGCTGTTGTTGGGTTTGAGTCAACTCAAGTATGTTCTCCAGGGTAACATTACTTGGGTTGCTCATAGATTGCATTGATGCTCCAGACATTTCTAACTTTACCAGCCGTGCCCGTATCTTGAAATGCAGGTCTTCGATATCGTCCTGAAGTTTGCTAACTTCAGCATCATCTTTATCGAGACCTGGTGTTGACCGGTAGTCAGACCATTCCGTCTCTAACAACTTTAAATTTGTTTTAACTGCTGTCATGTTGACGTCTACGTCAGCTTTGAGAGCGTTGGCGTTCTTCCCGAGCTCCGTGAGTCGGTTATACAACCGCTTTAGTGATCTCACGAGAGCCATGATGTATTAAATCGAAGTTGATGTCTTAGTGGATGTTTTGTTGCACTAGTTGTCACTTTAAATCCGGTTCGAAGGACCAATGAATTCTTCTGCCCTGGTGGCTATCTCTGGATGGTTTTGGTGGTGTAGAGAAAGCTTGAAAAAAAACACCACAACAAGTCGTGTTCCCAAGCGGTCACCAATCGAAGTACTAACCGAAGTACAGATGAGAAACGGTGATGTCAACTTAGCTGTTCTGCCCCGGTAGCTATCTCTTGATGGTTGAGAAAGCTTGTTCAATCTAAGTGAAGAACTTCAGCCAAGTAGCTATTTTCCTGTTGAAAAATATTTTGGAAAATAACTTGTTATATTAATAGAAACCAAATTATTATCTGTTCGACACTAATTATCACTTGCTTCTATTTTTTGGTTCTTTCTGAAATCTCACTTAGAATTTATTTAATAAAACTTTTTATTTCAAACTTTTAATTTCTTTTTTTTATTGTTTGTTCTTAAACAGTTGAATTTTGAATAGAATTAATACATACAGAATTTCATGGCTTATATACTAGAAGTTTAACTAATACAATCAAATTTAATCTACTTGTTACTGTATTAAGTACATTTGTATTTCATGTTCTAGTACTAATTTGTATTTCATGTTCTAGTACTAATTTGTTTTACTGAACGCAGCTAATAAATCTAGTACACTTCTTCTTGGTACTGTCAAATTTTTTGTTTTGTTTTGACGGTTGTAATTGTTGTGTTTATGTTTATGTTAATTTGGAATAATTGATAATGGATAATGGATAATTTGGATAATTTGGAATTAAAAGATAAGTATACATATTTGTAATATAAATTCTTAACTTAAATTAATTTATGATTTTTTAGATAATTCGATATGATGTGTGATGTTAATTATTGAAAAATGAAAGGGTCCAACTTTGAACATAATGTGTTGACGTAAATCAAAAAGGTAAGTTTTAATTCTAAACAGTTGCCATTGTGATTCGAGCCTAGAGTTTCATCACCCCCACTAGAAATTAGGGTAGCGAAAATCCGAAATTCTACGTCCACGTCGTGCTACCTGGGTAACGCTAACAGAATTAGGTTGGTGTAGTTGAGAGGGGCAGAGTAAATACTGCTTATACTCAATGATTCTGCACCATGGCGAGTCATTGGCGCCATAAAACCAATGCAACTCAAGCGTCTGTTCTCCATGTTAGGGGCGGCTTGGAGCGGGCGTCTGTCTTGGATCAAGCGGCTCGCTATATAAATGTGTAGAAAGCGTCTGTTCTCCATGTTAGGGGCAGCTTTCAGTGGGCGTCTGTCTTGGATCAAGCGGCTCGCTATATAAACGTGTAAAAAGGTTGTTTCTGGTGACCTTAAGATGCAGAACGAACCCATTCACGAAAATTTGGGTTGGGCGAAGGGCTAACACCTCATTTCCGTAAAAAAATTATTGTCATGAATTCTGTACACAGGCCTCGGAATATCTCGGATTCATTATTGGAACGACCTCGGAAACTGTACCCGGACTACGATTTAAAAATGGGAACCTGGAACGTGCTTAGCCTCAGAAGACCAGGAGATCTCCTAAAACTCACTCAACAAGTCGAGAGCTACACACTGGATATAGTGGCATTACAAGAACTAAGATGGCCAGGCAGTGGAATCCATGAAACAGCGAAAGGATACACTCTGTATTATTGCGGTCATCAAAACGGAGGAGAATTTAGAGTTGGCTTTCTTATACACCGTCGCGTGAATCAGCATGTTATCGACTTCTGCCCAATTAATATGCGGTTATGCACACTGAGAATCCGCACGCAAAAATTCAATGTAACGATCGTCAATGTTCATGCACCTACTGAAGATAAAGCAGATGATATTAAAGACCTGTTCTTCCTAGAACTCGAGGAAGTCATTAATAACATCCCGCGGCACGATATAAAAATCGTGGTAGGTGACTTTAATGCTCAAATCGGTAGGATTGCAGAACTTAAAACACATATCGGCCCTAACAGCTTGCATCATACCAGCAACAATAACGGTTTTCGCGCAGCCGAGCTGGCTATGATGTATGATCTAGTAATTTCCAGCACTTTCTTCCCTCACAAGAGAATTCACAAGGCAACGTGGAAAACAAATGACGGAAGAACGGAAAATCAAATCGATCACGTCATGATCTCTAAGAGACACTCTACAAGTATAACTGACGTTCGATCATACAGAGGTGCTGATATGGACACCGATCATATGCTTGTCATCTTTAAGTACAAGTGCAAGTTGTCATCCACATTTAACAGACAAGCAAAAAAGACCGTGCGCTGGAATGTCGAAGCATTTAAACATCCGGAAACGCTGAATAGATATCAGGAAATAATAACACAAAACGTAGAAGAGCATGACATCTCTTCTGAGATGCCATTAAACATACAAGAAGAATGGCAAACGCTTCAATCAACCATTATAGCCGCAGCACAAACTACAATCGGAAAACGACCACCGAAATCACACAACGAATGGTTTGACGACGAGTGCCGCCAATCCGTTGAAAATAAACAAAAACTGCGAGAAAAATGGTTAACAAGGAACACCCGAAGCTCCCAAGCTGATTATCTATGCGCCAGGAAAGCCTCAGCAAAACTTCTACGTAAAAAGAAACGCGAACACATGAAGAGCTGCATCGAAAACATCAACCAACATGCGGCCAACGGAAATTCAAAAGAGTGCTTTGCCAATGCACGAAATCTGACCAAAGATTTCCACCAAAGATCTACAGCCATCAAAAATGTAAATAATGAACTTACAACAAGTGAACGTGATGTGCTGGCAGTGTGGCGATCCCACTTTCAAGACCTACTGAATAGGACGAACGAAGTTCATCCTATTCGAGCAATTGCTCCATCAACTGAAGAGATTTTTGTCCCTTACCCAGCAATAGAAGAAGTGGAAGCTGCCATTAAAAAACTGAAAAATGGCAAATCACTAGGTTTCGATGGAATTCCCGCAGAACTTCTGAAAAATGGAGGAGCAGCTCTGGTCTCACGCTTATACGATCTGATTCTTGCAATCTGGGACCAAGAAGAACTACCTGATGAATGGAAAACAGCTCTCATTGTTCCGCTACATAAGAAAGGTGACCGTTTAAAGTGTGAAAATTATCGTGGCATCGCACTGTTGAACACTGCATACAAAATACTAGCTAATGTTGTACTTGCTCGACTCATCCCGTTCGCCGAATCTATCATCGGTGACTATCAGTGTGGTTTTCGTCCCAACCGCTCAACCACAGATCAATGTTTTACATTAAGGATGATTCTGGAAAAATGTTGGGAGTACAACATCAGCATTCACCAGCTCTACGTTGATTTCAGGCAAGCATATAATAGTATCATCCGCGACAACCTCTGGTCCGCACTCATATGCCTTGGTATCCCAGAGAAACTTGTTTCTCTGTGTAAACTCACAACATCGGGATCAAATTGTATAATAGTAATCGAAGGGTCAGTTTCTGATCCTTTCGATATAACATCAGGTGTTCGACAAGGTGATGCACTCGCGCCCGTACTATTTAATTTGGCGCTGGAGTACGCGATAAGAAAAAGCCGAATTGAGACACAAAACTGCATATATAACAAATCTAGTCAAGTTCTTGGCTACGCAGATGATATTGTGCTTCTTGGACGTAGAACAAGCGATATTAAGGATAGTCTCTCAGAGCTTGAAAGAAATGCTAAACGGCTTGGATTATGCATCAACACCAGCAAAACTAAAGTGTTAACAACATCTAAGAACATTCCTCCCGGAAATCTGGATACTGGCGACAATGAAGTGGAACGCGTGGAAAACTTCAAATACCTCGGGTCTGTAATAACATCGTCAAATGACATGCAGGCAGATATCAAAGCCCGTGTCTCTGCCGCATACAGAGTTTTCTACGCATACACAAAACTTCTGCGATCAAAACATCTTTCGCGGTCGTGTAAACTCACACTTTACAAAGCATTGATACGACCTGTGCTTACATTTGGAAGTGAAAGCTGGACACTGACTTCCTCCGATTGTAGAATTCTATCAACATTCGAGAGGAAAGTCATACGAACAATTTATGGTCCATGTAAAGTTGCTGAAAATCAGTATAGAATCCGAATGAATCATGAAATCAGACAGCTTCTTGGAGGCTGCGATGTAATCGGATTCATTAAATCCAACCGGATTAGATGGTTTGGTTATGTAGAAAGGGCTCCATTGGAAAGAATGATAAAAAAAGCGTCCCAACAACAACCAGCTGGTGTTCGTCGAAGAGGAAGACCTAGACAACGCTGGCGTGATGACATCATCCAAGACCTTCGTGATATAGAATGTCGAAACTGGGGTCAACTGGTCATGGAACGAGATGATTGGAAGCTGGTGGCACAGACGGCAAAATCCCTTCATGGGATATAAACGCCAGAGAGAGAGAGAGAGAGACTAGAAATTAGATCAGTATAGGGTCCGATCCGGATCAGGATTGCCTGAAGACTGATCAGAGATGAATCAGGCCTCCTGATCCGGACATGATGAAAAATCGTCACGCCATATAGGATCCGTACAGGATCCGTTTAAATGATCCATGCCGGATACATTTCAAAGATCCATTCCGGATCCATTTCAAAGATCCATTCCGGGTCCATTTCAAAGATCTATTCCGGATCTATCTTAAAGATCCATACCGGATCCTTTCAACAGTTCCATGTCCGGTCTGGTCAAGAGATCCATACCAGATCCGTTCAAAGGTTTAGAATTAATTTTGTTCTTAAATATTAATTTGACATTAAATAAATGAAAAAAATATTACCATTTTCCTTAATTTTGTTCATAATTTCAAGTACACTTCAAATACTTATAAATTTAGCAGTAAGTTTGTTAATTATTTCTTATTTTTATTTTATTATAGTCCAAGTTTTGGCATTGTTGATGATTTTTCCAATGGTATCATAAAACTCTTTGTCACATAGGCTCTTATGAAGGTATGGATCCAAGTTTGGATTCGAAAACTAACTTCACCCATACCTGCTTTAGATCACTTGTCATATTTCAAATAGAATAATTTTTGATCAACATAATAAGTATTTCACCAATTACTGCTAACAAAAAACATTTGGAAATTCTTGAGTAAAGAGGAGATGCAAGATAAAAATTTAAATTATATGCTTTAAGGTTAATAAGCAAGATCCCTCACAACTGTAAGTTTGACAATGCTGTTTTCGATTCTACAATAAATTTGTACTTATAAGTACAAAATATTAAACAATTAAATAGATTCAGTCTACAGTTAATTATTACAGTTAAGTATATTATAATTAACTTTTTAAAAAGTTATTAAAAATTCGTGAAGAATGAGAAAATTTTTTGCACAAAAAAATTTTAAGTTAAGTACCCGAGCAGAAATTTGTCAGGGCTCAAGTAAGGCCCTGATCAGGTTTGCCCTTACCTGGATCAGGCATTGGTAGGACAGCCTGATTGGGCCCTGATCATGAGTGTAACGCTTTTGCCCTATCAGGTCCTGATTGGGATTACCGGATCAGACCCTGATTGGGATAATCGGATCAGGCCCTGATTGGGATATCCGGACCAGGCCCTGATATATATTTATATACTATATACAAAAATTAATCAAATTAAAATAAAAAAATTACAATGGAAAAAATTAAAACATACGTACCACCTTAATGACTATTATTATAGTCTTTCAGCCGAGAAGCTATAACTAAAATATACATGAAACGATTTTAACTATATATTTCTAAAATGGATAATACTCTAGTGAATTTTAACCAATTGAAATTTCAGCTAGGGGTCAAATACGAGAAACCTGATCCGGGCCGGATGTATTCAAATAAGGTAAACCCTAAAAGGGTATTCTAAATCAGGCCCTAAACAGGCCCACATCAGCTTGCTCTAATAGAGATTGCCCTTGTAGGACTGACCAGGCCCTGATCACGACCTGACTGTATTCAGGTTTTCCCTAACTAATTTCTGCTCGGGTAAATGTACTATTATGACGTCGATAATATAATCAAAATAATAATTCAGTTATACCATTAATAACGAATTTATTGTTTAATGAGCAATATATTATATACAGAATGGATCAGGTAAAAAACTAAATTTTGTATTATTATCCATAATAAATTTATTTTAATAAATGAAACACTTGTTTGTATTCCGCAAATTAATTTTTGTTTCTAACTTTATTTATTTTGAAAATAAAATTAAAATTAAAAACAGCTCGACCGGTTTCGGTTTTTACACCATTTTCAAGAGCTTCAAAATTGTTACAAAGAAAAAATAATACAACATGGCATTTATATACAAATAAAATTAAATTAAAAATGAAACTAGATCAAAAATGAATACAAAACAATTTTTAAAATTTAAATGATAGTAAATTCAAAGAGCTGACATTTTTTAAAAACTATTGTTTATCCATTAAATATTAAAATTAATATATGAAATAATGACTGCATCTTGGTATATAACAAAAGGAAATCACAACACAATTTAGAATTTTCTGAAAACAAGTAAAATTTTGTGTTAAAGAAACAGATCTGGGTTGGTTAAAGCCGAATAAATGACATCTGTTTGTAAATTTAATAAACTTTTATTTAAATAAAGATTTGTGATTTCCTTTTGTTATATACCAAGATGCAGTCATTATTTCATATATTAATTTTAATATTTAATGGATAAACAATAGTTTTTAAAAAATGTCAGCTCTTTGAATTTACTATCATTTAAATTTTAAAAATTGTTTTGTATTCATTTTTGATCTAGTTTCATTTTTAATTTAATTTTATTTGTATATAAATGCCATGTTGTATTATTTTTTCTTTGTAACAATTTTGAAGCTCTTGAAAATGGTGTAAAAACCGAAACCGGTCGAGCTGTTTTTAATTTTAATTTTATTTTCAAAATAAATAAAGTTAGAAACAAAAATTAATTTGCGGAATACAAACAAGTGTTTCATTTATTAAAATAAATTTATTATTAATAATGTTTCGCCAAGTGCCAACAGTAACCTCAATAAATACTATTATTATCCAGTTCAGGACATCGGATAAGATGAGTGTTTTCGATCAGAAACTGATCGTATGACTGGATCAACGGATAAAGTACTGCACGCTGATCAGTAACTGATCAGATAGCCGGATCAACGGATAAAGTACTGCACGCTGATCAGTAACTGATCAGACAGCCGGATCAAGGGAAACGGTACTGTAGACTGATCAGGAACTGATCAGATAACCGGATCAAGGGAAACGGTACTATACGCTGATCAGGAACTGATCAGATGGCCGTATTACGGAAAATCTGATCCGGATCTGATCATAATCCGGGTTCCCTGAACTAATTTCCAGTCGGGACTCTCGGAAGTTCGGAATTAAAACTTTTGTTTTTTATTTATTTTCTTTATAAATTATATATCTTTATTTAAAATATTCGAATAGATTATTGCTTTTAGATTGCAAAATAGAGAAATCGAAAATTTTATTTGGAATTATTTATTTGAGAATCTGAGAAAACAATGGAACCCATAGTTAAAAACTGCTGCAAGAGTATCGTTTGAACTTGAGAATCAATTCAGGATACACATTGTATATACCACCCATGATTTAATACAATCATATTATTATATTGAGGTCCGTCCTGTCGAAGTTACTACTGTTGGAGTTTTTTGCGGCTTTGTTTTAGTTTGATGCTACTTTACTTCGTGAATCAAGTTTATAATCCGCTGTTATAAATAAATTTAACTAATTTTATTATTTAAGGTTATACGTTTAACATATTCTAGTGGCCTAAAAATAAAATCACATGTATTAGTCTCAAATTAATGCACAAAAATCTTTCTCAAAATCAAAAGTTTTTCCTTTTGGATTCGTTTGTTTTTCTATGATTATCTTTTTCTGCAATTTTTTTATAAACAATATTTTTGATATTTTATCTTTAGGCAATTTGCCGACGTTAACTTTAATGTATCCTTTAATATTCCAATTAAAAAATGAATAAGTTCATAATTAAATAGAATTAAAATACACGTGCAAATCCGACATATGCTACCTCAACCGCTTCTACATCTACGACAGTAAGGCCTAAACCAAAAAAATGAGTAATTGACCATAATAACGAAATTAAAAACATAAGAAAATTGCAAGAAACAAACGGTGATTTCATTGATTTAATGGAACATATCAGAAATTTCCTCAAAGGAAAAGAAAAACACTATCTGGAATTAAAGGATGATGAATTGATTAATGACTTTATGTTTTTGACTGATATAATGAAGCATCTGCAATCCCTCAACCTAGCATTACAAGGAAAAGATAAAGTTATTACTGATATTATTCAAACGATTCTGAGTTTTATGAAAAAAAATCAACTTTTTCAACGAGATTTAACAACAAAAGTGTTCAACCACTTTCCTCGTCTGAAGAACATACTCTCTAAAATTAATGATAACAAACAGAGTGAATACAACAGTAAATTAGCAGAATTATTGAAAGACTTTCATTTGCGATTTAATGATCTGAATAATTTAAATATTTCTCTTAATTTACTTGTAAATCCATTCGAGATTGACATTATTAACGAGGGCTTATCGATTCCTTGTTATCTTTTGAATGACAGTGCCTCAGGAGAAATGGAATTACTAGAGCTACAGGCAGATCACATTCTTAAAATGCATCACAAAGCCAAATACACCACAATCTCCAAATGATCTCACATATTGTTGTGAATCACTTTTTTCAACAATGAAGTTTATAAAATCAAACCACCGAATCAAACCAACTTACAAATGAGCATTTAACGGAATTATTTCATACTGCGCTAACAAACTATGAACCAGATTTCAGAAAATTCACGGCCAAGTTACAATCAAACATGCCATCTACCAGCAAGCATGTCATGTAACAAAATTTAAATATGTATTTGCATGGATTTTTAATTAAAAGTATATATTTGGTTTTCAATAAAATAAATATTTCCAAACAACTGATACTTTGAAATTTTTCATTTTTATGTTGACTCTCGTAACGAGAGATTATTGTACAGCGGCTCCACGTGTAGTGAAGCTTGGCCACCTCTGGTATATACTCTATTTCAGAGATTTTTTAAGGGTGTAATTGTTATCGTTTTTCGCAGTTCTTATTTCAGACATGCAGTTTTGAATCATCAAAAAATCAGTTCTGTTTTTTAGCCATCAAAAATGAATTTTTGAAAATACTTTAATTTACTAGGGTTTTGTTCGAAGCTAATGACCGTTTTATTCAGTAATCAATTTTGAAAAATGAGGATAAAGGGCCCCCAAAAATTTACCCGCACCAGGGCCCCCTGAACTCTTAATCCGCCACTGATATATATATATATATATATATATATATATATATATATATATATATATATATATATATATATATATATATATATATATATATATATATATATATATATATATATATATATATATATATATATATATATATATATATATATATATATATATATATATATATATATATATATATATATATATATATATATATATATATATATATATATATATATATATATTAGGGTGCTTTTTTTTTGGGCGACAATTCTTTTTTTCTGGTGCCCCACCAAAATTTTGTTGGAAGTGCCCAAGAAAACGTCCTCCTAAAATATGGGTCCTCAAAATTAATGTTTAGCACTCGGCAACGGCGTTTGAAGATTTTCCATACAAAATACATGTAAACTATAGTGTTTTTTAAAAAAAAAATTACAGCTCAGCGGCATTTTATACTATTTCAAAAAGGAAAAAAGCCACTAACTCAGGACTAAATTATCTACAAAAGTGCCTAAATAGATGTAATTGTAACTTACACCGGTGACACACTACAGATCACTAAAGTCAGTTTTATGTGAATTTCTTGTTCTTTTGTTTTTATTTCATAAATGGCTAAAGCTATAGGGAAAATGTCAATAACAAAGTTGTAGTTAGTTAAGTTTCCTACAAAAAACCCAAAATAACCGAATTTCTATGATTGATTTTTCTCGAGATAATAAGCTTTTATTAAAATGGATGTTTTAAGAGATTTTCGTCATCAATTTATAAAAATTGCAAGTTCTAAAATAATAAAAGTTTATTATCTCGAGAAATATCAATCATAGAGATTCGGTTACTATCAGTTTTTTGTAGGAAACTTAATTAACTACAACTTTGTTGTTGACATTTTTCCTGTAGCTTTAGCCATTTATGAAATAAAAACAAAAGAACAAGAAAAACACATAAGACTGACTTTAGTGATCTGTACTGTGTCACCGGTGTAAGTTACAGTTACATCTATTTAGGCACTTTTGTAGATAATTTAGTCCTGAGTTAGTGGCTTTTTTCTTTTTTGAAATAGTATAAAATGCCGCTGAGCTGTAATTTTTTTTTTAAAAAACACTATAGTTTACATGTATTTTGTATGGAAAATCTTCAAACGCCGATGCCGAGTGCTAAACATTAATTTTGAGGGCTCATATTTTAGGAGGACGTTTTCTTGGGCATTTCCAACAAAATTTTGGTGGGGCACCAGAAAATAAGAATTGTCGCCCAAAAAAAAGCACCCTAATATATATATATATATATATATATATATATATATATATATATATATATATATATATATATATATATATATATATATATATATATATATATATATATATATATATATATATATATATATATATATATATATATATATATATATATATATATATATATATATATATATATATATATATATATATATATATATATATATATATATATATATATATATATATATATATATATATATATATATATATATATATATGTATATATTCAAATTTTGATTATAAAGATATAATCAATTTAATATCTATTCGACTTTTAATAATATTATTAAATTTTTTAGGAAACTGAAGTATTTATAGTCAAAAATGATGGTATTCTCAAATTATTTAAAACAAATTTTATTTGTTAAATAAATCCTATATTTCGACTGCTAATAACAGTCATCCTCAGGGATTAAAAAAATTTTATTGACATCCACAATTTTTGAGAAAGTAGAAGAAAACCATTTAATTTATATAATTTTTTAATATTTTAAATTTTTTCATTGAGTTCATTTTTGTATTAATTTTTGAAGAGTTTTTTGAAGTTATTTATATAACTTTTATTTGTTTTTTAATCCCTGAGGATGACTGTTATTAGCAGTCGAAATATAGGATTTATTTAACAAATAAAATTTGTTTTAAATAATTTGAGAATACCATCATTTTTGACTATAAATACTTCAGTTTCCTAAAAAATTGAATAATATATATCAAGGTTGGCATGATATATATCAATGATATATATCCGATATATATCATTGATATATATCACGATATTTATTCCCTGATATATATCATGATATTTATAAAAAAAAAAAAAAATAACTATTCCAACCTTAAAGTTGGAAAAACTGTTAACAGTCGCAGCACTGCTGGCAAAACGCATGCCAAATGAGGTAACCTGGTTCAGCTATGCCAGGACCATAAAGCTGACATAGATTCTGACATAACTAAACTTATGACATAAATAGTGTAATGAATGTTAAACATATGCTTTGTTATCTAAAGACAATAGCAATCGCTTTAGAAGAGCTTAAAGAGATAAAACGGCTATTGCCGTTGTAGTTGAAATTTAGCATAAACTGGAAGTCGATCTTAAACTAGAGCAACCTTTAAAAGTTAAAAAACTTTTTTATCGAACAAGAGGCATGGCTTTAAATGCACCTCATCACCTAGATAGTTTATGCTTGACCATCTATTTTTAGGTAAACGTTTGACAACCACCAAAGAGAAGAAGCATATACTTCATTATGCAATATAAATATTTCAGACTTCATTCCGTTTGTAATTGCGCTTTTAACTGAATCCACGCTGAAAAAAACATGTCCTATTTCCAATCGAAATGCAATTGTCTTAACCTCACCGTACGGTCACATATGGCGAATCAAACTACGAAATTGCTTCAAAAACTCTACAATTATAAATCGATGAAGTTGAGACATTCACACGAAATATTTATGTGAAAATAAAATATAGTTCAATTAATCTCAAATACTTAAACTTTAAAATGAAAAATTCATGATATAAGGCCAAAGGAAATTTTTTTCAGGGAAATAGTTATTATCTTTATTCAACTACTGTTATATTGGATATAACACTTTATATTTTAAATAAACCTCATCCTGTTGTTAGGAAAATGTTATCAGATAGTTGTCGCAATCACAGTGAAATTGTCTGCAAATAAATTTTATTTGCATGAATAATAAACTGCCAACTTCGAGATGAGGTTGTCATGAACTTCAATTTTTTTTTCAGTGCAAACCATTTCCAAAATATGTATTTCAATCTCTGTTTAGCAATACACCACCAATGGTGTGGTGGAGTGGAATAACAACCCAAGTAGTTTTCCAAAATTTGAAATACGGCCAAGCACTGGCCCACTAATGGTTAACAGTACCTGTGATTTGTTATTTTCCCAGTAATAGAAACAGTCATGGGCCCATCTATTGGGTTAACAGCAAATAGCGAGTATTTAGTTACCTGTGAATGGCCAAGCGCTGGCGCATAAATGGTAAACAATACTTGGCTATTGTTATTGGGCCATTACTGGAACCATGAATTGGCAAATCTACGGTTTAAAGAAATGAATCAGTAAAGTTTACTTTAAATGGCCAAGGTATGGCACGTTAATGGTTAACATTAATTGGTTATTGTTATTGGGGCAGTACTAAAACCACTCATCGGCCAATCTATGGTTTACAAAAAAATAGCCAGCATTTAGTTCCCTTTGAAATTTGAATGGCCCAATTATAGTAAACAGTACTTTTATATTGTTATTGGGCCCTTACTAGAACTATGAATCACCCGATCTAAGGTTTATAGAAAATAACCAGTAAAGTTTACTTTAAACGGCCAAGTAATGGCACGTTAATGGCTAACATTAATTGGCAGTTGTTATTGGGCCCGTACTGAACCATAAATTGGCCGATCTTTGTCATTTGGTTCAAATTCACTAGAGCATTATCCATTTTAGAAATATATAGGTTGAAAAATTTCACCTATAGTTTAATTATCGTATCTTTGCTGAAAACCTATGATAATAATGTCAAGGTTAGTATAAGTTTTAAATTTTTTTTCTTTAGACATTTTTACTTTATTTTAATTATTTTGTATATTTAAATTAATACGTATGATATGTTATAATGGCCCAGTCATGGTTACCAGTACTCGGCCATTGCTGCAATACTTGTCATCATTATTTGTCCGTTACTGGGTTAGCTGTACAACCTTGTATGGGCCATTGCTGTTTTTTCTCTGGCAAATGAATGGCAGCCATTTATTGTCCAAAGTTATCAACAAGTAAAATTAGTGGTAGCACTATGGGTCATGGTTGCCAGTACCGGGTCATTGTTGAATTACTGGTCGCCAATAATTGACCATTACTGGACCAGTTGTATAACGTTGTATGGGCCAGTTCGATAACTTCGATTCAGTAACATTCTGTTAATGGTCCAGTTATGGTGGTCATTGCGGGTGGCATTACTGGTCGGCAGTAATGAACCATTAATGGACCAGTTTTACAACCTTGTATGAGTATTGATGATTGAAGAATGATTGAAGAATGAAGATACAGACGAATAGACTTGTCAAATTGTCTATAAACTAAATTGGAGTTGCAATATTTGAATTTAGTTTACAGGCAAAGAGGTATGCAACGAGGGAGAGATGCGATGCACTGCATAGAAGTGTGGAAAGGGCCATATATTGTATAATATTTAAGATAAACAACTTATTCAAAAATAAATATCAGATCTTGATATATATCGGATATATATCTGATATATCGGATATTTTGATATTTATATAAATATCATGATATTTGCCAACCTTGATATATATATATATATATATATATATATATATATATATATATATATATATATATATATATATATATATATATACATATATATAAATTTTTTTTCATTTTGATTTTCCGTATCCGCTTATCATATATAGTCGTGTGGCACCAACATTTTTCCGAAATTCCGAGATGAAGCCCATTGCAATAGGTAGATTTTTATATGAAACCTACCTTAAATGAATGGTTTATACTAGGATGAGGAAATATAGATCAAACGTGGATTATGTAAACTTAATGTAATTATTAATTGGGAGAATATTGGAATTTGTGAATGGCTATAATAGAAATTACATGTAGGAAGTGGGAAATTCAGAGTTCTTTCCATGGCAGTTGGATGAAGGCATCATTCCAGCAGGTTCAGTTAAGTGTTTTATAATGTTTATGTTTTGTTTTGTACAGGATTTTGTGTTTATAATAAGATTAGTTAGGGTTCTTTTTCTTATTTGTTTGATTGTTTGCTTTATTCGATATATCAAAACATGTTAGACTAGTGTTAATATTATTGGGAGAGTGGTGTCATGGCGGGTCATCCCGTCCGGAGATCCTAGGTGATGTTTGGAGGCACGCGTTGTTTTTTGTTTTGTTTTAATTCTAAATTTTCTTGTGTGTAGAGGTTGGTCACCAGGATTCACGCCTGCTAGAGCTAACACAGGGTGAATGTAAGTTTGCGTACAAGACCAACTGGTAGACCTGCACGGTCTACCAGATTTCCTACTACAATTTTATTCCGTATCAATACCTCCACATTTATAAGTTCTATATTCGTCCCCGTATGGCGTATTGTTGTCAAGTTTGGGGCGTTGCATCTGTTACCATCCTGGCTCTTCTGGACTGTGCTCAAAAGCGTGCTATAAAAATTGTTGGTGATCGAAATTTAACATTAAATTTTGATTCCCTACAACATCGTCGCCCTCGTCACCAGCAGTGTTCGGATGAAATCAGATCTATTATGAATCAAACATATTCTTTTCCCCGTTTTACTTGTTAATCGGTTTGTGCAAACAGTCGAACTGTCGAAATTACTTACTGTCATAGTAACAAAATGCAAAGGGACTTCTTTGTGCAAAGATCGTATAAATGAAATGCTTTATCTGAATCCATAGTCTTGAGTGCTTTCAATCCATAAACTTTTTAAAAAAAGCGTCCACCATCACCTAAGAACGCATGTTGTTGTGGGACCAAGGTCTTAAAAGGTATCTTTGTGTTTTTGTGACACATTTTGTAATTCCTTCTACACAACACTTTTTATTTTAAAAAAAAAATTTGAAATCAATTTTGAGACAGAATGTCAAGTATATTTGTGAATCGAATGAATTGTTCAATTCGAAATCGGTTTTTGGGTTTATATGAATAAACCTTACAGTTATAATTAAATTAAAACAACTTTCCTAAACATGTTTCGGTTGGGGTTCGAACTCGTAACCTTATCAATACCAAATGAGTTCAACTGGAAAGGTCTTGAGCAGTAGAAGTGCCGAAGCACAATTTTCGGATGATTTTTGTGAGGAAAAAGGGAGAAATGTAAAGATGTGTTTTTTGGTGGTTTTTTTATCAATTATTTTGTTTGTTGTATGTAGTTATTTTGTTGTGAGTTTATTTACAATTTCTATTTACAATGGCCGAATTCCGACCCCTGGGCGATACTAGTTAAAATAATACTGGCAAAATTTTTATATCACTTTTTATTCATTTTGATTATTTCCAAGACCTTTATGCGATGAATTCTTTCGCCAAAAATATAAATGCACAAACAAACATTTATTAACAAATAAATGTGTTACTCTTTCTCTTCTCATTTCATCTCATTCTATTGTTATTGTTATTATATTTTTATATGATAAAAACAAGTTTAGTAGTTTGAATCATCCTCCCATTTTTACTCAACATTTAAACATAAATTGACATAAAAATCTTTTCTTATTGAACACAACATCTTGAGAACCTAAATGACATAGAAACAAATTCATAACCTACCGTTAATGAACATTGCAGAGAATGTTGGATCATTTAAGTAATCCATTTTCTATGAACTTTAAACTTCGCGATTTTGTTTTTTTATCTAACTAAACTAAAGTACAACATAATCATTTTTATTTATTTTTATTATTTTCATTTTTTTTTTAATTTTGTCACAATAACTCGTATTTATTGATCATAATTACATAGATATATCTACATAAGATTGTATCAGTCTTCAATTAAGATAATCAACTAAGTCCGCTCATTCTCTTAAATCAAAACATGTTTATAAAAAATTAAATCTTACAATAAATAAACAAAACAATGGTACTAATTAAACTCTGTTGCCACTTAACTGATCACCTTTTGTTGTAATACATTATATTATTTTATAAACTACAACACTGTTTTCTAATTAAGAATTAATTTTTGTATGAGCATATTGTGTTAAAAATTACGCGGCGAAAATATCAGCGATCACATGAATATCACTTGTTTTTAATTTTAATATACTTTTGAAATTAGTTATCAAAAAACATCAAAATCATACATAATTATGACTTTTATAAAATCTCACACGTTAGTATATTTTAATACTGAATCTTGTTGAAAATACTTAAGTGTTGTATAATGGAAAAATATAATTTAATCAAAAAATAAATGATTTTATTAAAATTTGTGTTTGAGAGAGAATGAATTAAACTGATTCCGCTTATAACTGAGAAAATACTTTAATAAAATCACACTTACTACGTTATACGGTTTATAATTATTTATACTTTGGAATATTTTATAATCATATATTTGAGAATTTTAGGTAGATTTCATATAAAAATCTACCTATTGTAACGTGCTTCATCTCGGAATTTCGGAAAAATTTTGGTGCCAAACGACTATATATGATAAGCGGAGACGGAAAATCAAAATGAAAAAAAAATTTATATATATATATATATATATATATATATATATATATATATATATATATATATATATATATATATATATATATATATAACGATATGAGGTATAACAGAATTATCCGGCACTCTCACGGTCGCACTTTTCGACCTACACCAAAAATATTATGTGTGTATATTACGGCAAACAATCTCTTGGACAAGTTCGCGAACTGGCCATATCGGGGTATCATTTAAGCGGCTAGAGCCTTAAAAGTCGAATAATCTAAGACGTTATAACTTCCGTTTGAATCATAATGGTTAAATAAAATTGATAAATATTGAATATTTAAACTATTTTTTATCATTTTTTGCAAAATGAAAACCTCAGCGCAAAAGGTTCCTGAAAAATCAGCTGTTTTAAAAATGTACTGAACTTTGTTGTCCTCGATATAGATGAAAATAACCAAGCTTACAAATGAAAACCTTCCAAAACATAAATACGTAGATAAATCTATCCAAAACTTAAAAAATAAATTGTTTAAGTTCAGAGGTTGAGACCCTGGGTCGGTTAAAACAAAAACAAACGCAAACGTCCATGTCTTCATCATTTTTGAGTTTCTGTTGCTTAAACTCATATTTTCTTTTAGATTAACTTTTCAACTATAATCTCAGAAATTTTCAGCTTTCTATCCCTAGAGGCTCCAATTTTATAAGCTTAAACAAAAAACCTTTTACATATCTTACAAAGCCTAATATATGTGAAAATTAAAAAAATGAAAATTTATATAAAATTAATATTGAATTTTGTTTTAGTTTTGTTGACATTTACTTGCAAATACTATTCGAACAAATTGATAGATCTTTGTGCGATAGGCGTTCAAAAGGATCTATATATGAAAAACATTTTAGGGAGCTATTATATAATTTACCAACCGAATAATTAGTTAGTGTTAATTAAACAGTAAAATTAAGCGTGTAAATTCCTATAAAAATAACAGATATGTATAAACTTTAATAAAACATGTGTTAATATCACACAGCGTTTAAAAAAATTCATATTTAATAACATAAAACCATAATGATCACCCCGAAATCTAATTAACCAAATTTTTGTTCTTCATGGTTATTTAGATATTGTATATATAAAAGAAAAATTTGCGAAGATTGCATTTGTATGCAATTTTTCAATTTATTTGTATTGTTTTTATTTTGAATTTTTGTTTTGTATTCAAATTGCATATAGAACCAATTACATATGTTATTTGTTTGAATGATTTGAATTTTGTTTTGTTTTTGAAAAATTAAACGATTATGTGGGTGATTTGGGAAACTATTTTATATGTATTTCGGAAACGATCTTGGTATTGTATAACAATAGATAACTAAATAAAACAATGCGCGTATGGAAAATGTTTAATAGGTGATGAAAATTTTAATATGTATATATGTATGGCGTTGCGTTAGATGTATAATTACGAAGATTGCATTTGTATGCAATTTTTCAATTTATTTGTATTGTTTTTATTTTAAATTTTTGTTTTGTATTCAAATTGCATGTAGAACCAATTACATATGTTATTAGAAATTTTGTTTTGTTTTACGTAGATTTCATATATTAGGTAGATTTCATATATGCCAAACGACTATATATGTAAAGAACCTTTAAAACAAAAACAAAAACAAAATTATACATATATATATATATAACGATATGAGGTATAACGGAATTTAGCGGCACTCTCACGGTCGCATTTTTCGACCTAGACCAAAATTTTTTTCTGAGCGTATTGCGGCAAACAATTTCTTGGATAAGTTCGACAACTGGCCATATCCGGGTACAGGTTAAGAGTCTAGAGCCTTGAAACTGTCAAAAACAAAGCGTTATAACGGCCCTTTGGGGCAAATTATGTAAAAAAATTTATAAATATTAATTATTTGAACATATTTCTATCATTTTTTAAAAAGCCAGATATCTGCAATAAAAGGTTCTTTAGCTATCTGCAATAAACTGTGTGAAGTACAACGGCATTTTGCGGCACTTTCACGGTCGCATTTTTTCACTTACGCTAAAAATATTTTCTGGGTATGTTGCGGCAAACAGTTTCCTGAATATGCTTGACAATTGGCCATATCGGGGTACAGGTTAAGTGCTTAGAGCCCAAAATCTGTATAAAATAATGTTTATTTTTAAAGTTTGTTTAATACTTCTGTTTTTAATTAGTGTTTTTTATAAAGTAATCTGATAAATCCGATTCTAATTGCACACATAACTGTCTGATCCCGAAATCTACCTATTTCTAGCGGATATACCTGCCGCTCGGACTTTTTACATTTTGGCATATTTCAGTAGAAACAAATTTTGATATTTTTCCAATTTAATGTACCCTTTACCGATTGAGATAAATTTGATATATGTGATAAAGCTCGTTATTCTGCAACTTTTTGTTTCAAGATAAGATGTACATGTCGGATAGCTCATTTGCGTTCAATTGTTTTTTTTTATAATTGAAATAAGAGTATTCAAATTACTCGACTTTGCAAGTACCCGAGTAGTCGAGTATTTAATTTCTGAAATACCCGGGTATTTGAAAAAGAATTAATATTGTTACGTTTTTCCAACCTTACTTCGAATTGGCCTAACTCACAATTCGATAAACGTAATTCCCAATCTCTTTCTGAGTTCGATCACTGATTAGTAAGCAAACACACCAGGTTTTATTAAGTATTCAACACCTTAATTGTTTCACAACAACAGGAAAACAATGCAGCAAACAATATTCCTAACTAGAATATTCTTTTAACAGCTTCAGAAACTCCAACGGTTTATTGTAGAAATTTCCAGTACACCACGTTCAAAATAATACACAAATTATTTCTACCCGATAACACTTATAACTTTATTGCACTTATAACTTTACACAAAACTAATTTAAAGATCACTTTTATAATTTTAACTTCACTATCGCAGGTTTAAAATAAAACTAATTCAAAACTACAAAAGGTAATTTTCTTATATACCTTCTGCAATACTTCTAGATAATTTGACATCACTTTCCAGAAACCTTGAGAAAACATTAGAATATTCGATTATTTTACGTTATGTTGATTTGATTCATAAAATCGTTTATGTTGACCCTATTTCTAAGAAGAGACAACAACAACAATATTCATTTCATTAACTTGTTTGTTGATTTTATTTTCCTGGAAGTGACCGTAATCGTTTAGATCTTTCTGTAATCGTCTAGATTTTTCTGTACTCGTAACATTACCCTCCACTTAAGCCTGTTCGTCCCGAACAGGATCTAGCTCTCTCCTCCAATTATTGAATCCAAAAACATTTTTTTTTTCTTTTCCTATTTCCCAGGCTGTTTAGAATTACTTCCGGTTCCTTTCTACGTACTGGGCCATTACTTTGTTTTATGTCAGCCCACCGTGATGAGTAGGGATTCTCGTTATTTCTAAAGTGCTTCTTATCATTTCCCTTTGGGAGTTTCACAATGCCATGTCTCCGAACCGTTCTCATTTTCAGCTGCGATTCATCCCCGTTTGCAGCTATTTGAACCACCTCTTTAACATCGCTCACTTCGTTATGGACTTGGACCTGTTTCCTTTTTAACTTTCGGCGTTTGTTTAAACGTCTGCGTCGGTTGACGTTTCTCTCCCTCATCTGTTTGGATGGTGCTGGATTTTCTTCTGCACTGCGTAGTTCCTCATCGCTGCCAATATCTGTTGACTCTGCGTCATTCACAAGTAGTGGCATCTCAACATTATTAACCTTTAGGATTCCACATCCAAAATCGAAGACTAATCCCTTCGCCTTCATGAAGTCCATCCCCAAAATGACTTCATCCATAATGTCTGCCACTAGCACCTCTTGTTGATAGCAGTTATTTCCCAATTTTATTTCAGCGATTCTTTTACCTTCTATTTCAGCGCATTCTCCAGTTACTGTTTGGAGTTTCAATCCATCTGATCGTTCCAAAACACCGTCAATTAAACCTTTGCGAACGAAAGTTCGAGCTGAGCCTGTATCCAGTGTCATGAAGCAACTTTTACCTTCAAGTTGTCCATTGATACCCAAGCTTTCACCATTTACCGCAATTCTTGAAATTGGAATGTAGGCTGCATTCTCCTCACTTTTTGGCTTTACAGTTGCACCTTCGACAGACTTTCGTTGAATAGGAGACGAAGATCTATCACGCTTCCTGTTCCAGCAGTCCTGTGAGATATGGCCCGATTTTCTACATATCCAACACAAGATTTTCCTACTGCTGCTCCTGAACCCTCCGTGCTGCTTGTCTTCGACTCCCATATGCTTCGCAGAAAACGACGATCTATCTGCTTCTTTAGTTTTCCTGCACTCCCGTGGCATGTGACCCTCTTCGTCACATACCCAGCATCTGATGTCGCTTCCACTTCTGTGTGCCAATACTTCTCCTTTGATGTTCCCCTCTACATTCCTTTTTCTGCATCCACCAGATGGCATACATATCCTCTGTACCATCTCATATTGCATTGCGTATGCGACAGTTTCATGGAAAGTCGCCTTAGGTGTAGTCATTAGTTTGATCCTGGTTTCTGATTCTCGGATACCATCAATGAAGGACTCGATCTTCATTTTCTCCATAAAATACGGTGGAGTATTCGAGTGTGCCAAATGTACAAGCCGTTCTACTGCCGAAGAATAGTCCTGAAGGCTTTCTCCATTCCGTTGCAAGCGACCCTTTAACTCGATCCGGTATACCTCCTTTTTGTGGTCGCTGCCATATTTTCGTTCCAATGCATTCATCACTTCAGCATAGCTTTTTCGGTCACTTTCTGGCACTGCCTGTAGTGCTTCAGCTGCTTCTCCCTTAAGAGCTACTATCAACGCAGCTAGACGATTTTCAGCGTTCCAAACGTTTTGATCTGCTGCGGTCTCGAACTGGAACTTGAAGATGCCGAACGATGTTGTTCCATCGTATGATGGTGGTTTTAATTTAATATTTGCTACTTGATGTACCACCTGGGAAGTTACTTTAGTCGTCTCAACATCCTGCAACCGTTTTTCGATATCATCAACCTTGGAAAGTACCTTTTTGTTTTCGTCAAGCACTTTTTGTTCTAATTCTTGGATTTCGTTTTGAATCTTCTCGACTTTTCCATTGAATGCCGTTGACATTTGTAGAAGTTTCTCATCCATAATTTGTTTGACTTCATCGCGACTCATAGCAATGCTTGTTTTTATTGCTTCTAACTGTTGATTGATGTTGAGACTAATCTCTTCCTTGGTAGCAGCCATATTTGTATTTACATCATCCAGTTTTTGATTCATGTTGGAATTAATTTCTTGTTTTGTCTGGCTTATATTCAAATTCATTTGCTGCATCATAGCCATTAACTGCGTAAAATCACAATTTGCAGGTGGCAATGAGGTTGTTGTTTCCGCAACAGAACTTTTCTCCTCATCAGCTGCTATTGAATCAGCATTTGTACTAATCACTCCAAACTGGTAACTTTCCACAACTACTCCACTAGCTTCCATAGCTTCTCGAAGCCGTATCGTCAATTCAGTTTTGTTGCCGGTTGTTGACAATCCACGTTGTTCTAGTTCTTTCTTTAACTCAAGAACCTTCAAATCACTTAATAAAACCATTATTAACAGCCAACTAATCCGCCGATGTCACCAATGTTACGTTTTTCCAACCTTACTTCGAATTGGCCTAACTCACAATTCGATAAACGTAATTCCTAATCTCTTTCTGAGTTCGATCACTGATTAGTAAGCAAACACACCAGGTTTTATTAAGTATTCAACACCTTAATTGTTTCACAACAACAGGAAAACAATGCAGCAAACAATATTCCTAACTAGAATATTCTTTTAACAGCTTCAGAAACTCCAACGGTTTATTGTAGAAATTTCCAGTACACCACGTTCAAAATAATACCCAAATTATTTCTACTCATAACTTTATTGCACTAAAACTTTACACAAAACTAATTTAAAGATCACTTTTATAATTTTAACTTCACTATCGCAGGTTTAAAATAAAACTAATTCAAAACTACAAAAGGTAATTTTCTTATATACCTTCTGCAATACTTCTAGATAATTCGACATCACTTTCCAGAAACCTTGAGAAAACATTAGAATATTCGATTATTTTACGTTATGTTGATTTGATTCATAAAATCGTTTATGTTGACCCTATTTCTAAGAAGAGACAACAACAACAATATTCATTTCATTAACTTGTTTGTTGATTTTATTTTCCTGGAAGTGACCGTAATCGTTTAGATCTTTCTGTAATCGTCTAGATTTTTCTGTACTCGTAACAATATATAACTAGAAAACTAAGTGTTTGGGTGGGGAGGGGGGTTTGCGGCGTGCAGTCGTGTAGGGTTAATTGCAAAAGTTCAATGCAAAAATTAGTTTTATAAATATCTGAATTTCAGCCAGTATAGAGACTAGAGCATTCAATACCAATGTTTTTTAGTTTTTCACACTAGCAACATCGAAAAAACTGGTGTCGCGATTGTTGAAAACGCTATTGGATGTCATCAATTTTATAACACAACAGAAAGAAAATACTATAACTACTTTTTAAAATATGATTTTGTTTCATGTATAGAGGCTATTAAATAATTACACCAATGGCCAATCATCAATAGAAATAATTCAAATTTCTTAAAATCAGTAAATTAAAGAAATTGATTCTATTATTCTATTTATCATACAAATTTGACCTACCGTTATCAAGTGTCTGGCAGTGAAGAATTCTCATTAACGATAATTCCACATAGTTTTGCCTATACCAGCATCTTCTGTATGATCATTTCCGTTCAATAACCTAAACAAACAGTTTATGTATTACCTTATATTGTCAGACACACAGGTACAGGATTTTGGTTGAAAAGAATAAAATGTAGTCAATTTTTCGAATGCTGTTCACTCGACCTGAATCGCATGAATTAACTTTTGGCTGATATTTTTTTAATAAAATGTGTTGTGTAATACGACTTATAATATGAGTCACACCAACATAACAACATCCTCTTAAGACCTCTGTCCCTTTAAGTCATAAAAAGTCCCATGTCCTATGTAGAAACCCAACATCCCAATCAATATTAATTTAAGCTTAGAGATCTTTTGATTGCTTCTTGAAAAACAAAATTTTGCAGTCGATCAAATCACCCGGGTAGCACATCGAGATACCCGGGTAGTCGGGTATGTTGAAAAAGCCAAAAATACTCGGGTACTCGATAATCGACATTGGATACCCTAATTGAAATCGTAAAAATCACCTGCATCCGAGAAAGAACAATCTCTAGATTTTTTAAACATATATATCAGGTTAAGGCTCCAAAACACTATTATTTTATTCAAAAGAAAATAAGGATAAACCATAGCTTATATCTAGGGCAACCAAAAATATGCACTAGCATGTTTTTTTACAGCACTTAATTAAAAAATTTCTCACAATTTGTTTTTCACTTATTATTTTGTTATTATTTCTTCATCTTATCATGAAATATTGGCATATGTCATATTTTGTAGTATGATAGGATTTTTTACTTAGTTGTGCATTTTAAAATAAAACACAAAAAAATAAAATAAACATTTTGATATATATATGGCAGTACAACCGAAAAAAAAATAAGTCTGCAAGTGGTAAAGCAAATTTGCGCAATCCACCCGCCCGTAAAGCGGCATGTCCACGGAATTTGCAGGGACAAAACATATATGAATCAATAAAAAATTTTAAAATACATGTTCAAAACATCTGCGGATTGAACGCTAACCATGACCACGTGCAACATCATCTTGAGCACGACAAACCGAACATTCTATTGCTTACAGAAACACAAGTTTCTGAAAATTTTCTCTTTATAGAATCGCTTAATTCCAAATATAGGCTCGAATCAGCTTTCAAACTCCATCAGGGCGTATGCGCATTCATTCATGAGAGTGTTGCGTACACGCGCTTTACAAATTTTGAACTACACGGTGACGGCTTCAATACAATGGTTTTAAAGATTTGTCTTCCAGAAATGACTTTTTTTACAATAGCTTTATACCGGTCCCCCAACAAACGTAACCCAAACTTTTTTAATATACTGACAAAAATTATGGACGAGATTAGAGCAAAGTCCCCTAATTGTGAAGTTATCGTTACCGGTGACTTCAACGTCCACAACAAATCATGGTTGGAATTCTCCAAATCGACCGACGATGTTGACAATAGTGGAAAACTGGCAGAAATTTTTGCCGTGTCTCAGGGCCTATTCCAAATTGTTAAAAGCCCGAATTTCACTCCCCGTAATGGCGGTGATAATAGTTTTCTACTAGATCTCTATCTTACCACAATGCCAGATATTACGAGTGTCGATGTTGCGAAAGGTAGTATTGGAAATTCTGATCATTATTTAATCTCATCAGTTATCAAAACTGATTTACTTAAAACTACAGCTCCCAAACCCCGTAAAATATTTCACTACTCAAAAATGGATAAGAGTGGTCTTCAAAATTTTTTCCATGGTTTCCCTTTCGACCGTCATTGTTTTTACACTGACAATGTAAATGTTTCTGCTCAAAACTTTACAGAAACCATCCAATTTGCTATCAATAAATTTGTCCCTTTCTCCATAGTAAAACCCAAACAAAAATACTTGTATTCGAAAGCTGCCAAAACGGCACTTAGAAACAAACGTAGATCATTTAATATTTGGATTCATAACAAAACTCCCACTAATCGATCCCAATATCTAAAGGCCAACAAAATATCTAATCAGATTATCTCAAACGAAAAGTCCGAAATTGACAGAGCGAAAGCCTCAAAACTTACGTCTATGTCTGTTTCTGACAAGAGTTTCTACAGTGCCATTAATTCTTTAAATTCTGGTACAAAATTTTCTATTCCCCCTATTATTGATGGTGATTTAATCGTCAATGATCCCGCAAGAAAAGCTAACTTGTTCGCTGAACGCTTTGCTCTGAACTCCACTGTTTTGGAAACTCCTAAAGAAATACCCCAAATCCAGTCTTCAGGAGTATATATGAATGAACTTCACTTCAAACCCAAAATAGTCGCTAAAGCATCAGGAATGGACAATATTCCACCCATTATTTTAAAAACCTTTTCCAAAGAACTTGCACCAACTTTAACTAAAATATTCTACCAATCCTACAAATCTGGTATATTTCCCTCGTGCTGGAAGTTGGCAAATGTCCAGCCCGTCCCCAAAAAGGGACCAAAATCCGATATCTCAAATTATAGGCCAATAACTTTACTATCGGTCCTATCCAAAGTCTATGAGCATTATATTAATACACATATTTCAAAATTTCTGGAAGAAAATCATTTAATATCCGACAGCCAATACGGTTTTCGAAACAAAAGATCAACTACCGATCTATTAAACTATGTAGCGCATTGTTGGAACAGCATACTTGATAAAGGTGGTGAAACATACGTTATCGCTTTAGACATCTTCAAGGCATTCGATCGAGTCTGGCATGCCAACTTAATCAACAAGCTCGTTGCGTACGGTTTTCATCCCAATGTTGTGAAGCTGATTCAAAATTTTCTATCCGACCGATACATTTCGGTAACCTTAGACGGATATTCTTCTGAGTCTAAACTAATTAACGCTGGTGTACCCCAAGGCTCAGTATTGTCCCCAACCCTATTTTTGATTTATATCAACGAATTGTTGAAAATCACCAGCAACCCAATAAATAGTTTTGCAGATGATAGTACTCTGCACAAGTCGTTCGAGCCCCTTCCTCCAAAAGGTAAAATGCACGAACGAATTAATCCTGCCCGGAGAGACGCTGTCATAAACGTAAACAAAGACCTGAATAAAGTCGCCGACTGGGGTGACCAAAACCTTGTCAATTTCAACTCCACAAAAACACAGCTGTTGATTGTTTCCAGATTAAAGACCGAGTTCCCCAAAGATATTTTATTTAGTATGTGTGATGAACCAATAGGTGAATGTAAAAACATTCGTTTATTGGGTGTCACAGTTTTAAATGACCTACTCTGGAACGATCATGTAATGGCGATGGCAAAAAGCGCGTCTAAAAAACTCGGCCTCCTAAATAGATGCAAAAAATTTTTCACTCCATACCAATTGCTCCATGTTTATAAGTCCTATATTCGTCCCTGTATGGAGTACTGCTGTCAAGTTTGGGGTGCTGCCTCTGTTTCCATCTTGGCCCTCTTGGACTCTGTTCAAAAGCGAGCTATACGAATTTTGGGTGATCGAACTTTGACATCAAAACTTGATTCCCTACAACATCGTCGCACTGTTGCTGACCTCGTTGTTTTTTACAAATATCGTCATCAGCAGTGCTCAGATGAAATCAGCGGCATCATGCCTCAAACTTATTCTTACCCCCGTTCCACTCGGCAATCGGCTGCCGCAACCAGTGAAACGGTAAAGATCCCGCGCTGTCATACTGGCAGATCGCAGAGAGACTTCTTTGTCCGAACTGCGTACAAATGGAATAGTTTGCCGGAACACTTAGTCTCAGGTGGCTTCAACCCACAGATGTTTAAAAAAAGCGTTAATCTACACCTCAGAACGCCAGTTGTTGTGGGACCCAGGTCTAGACCTAGGTCTTAAAAGGTATTTATGTGTTGTTGTGACACATATTCTAAACCCTATTACACAACACATTTTATTAAAAAAAAAAAAAAAAAAATTAGTTAGACATGTTTAGCACACTAAATATGAAATATTCATTATACAGACTCTTTGAATATCCGAAAATACCATGTCAACTATAAAGGACGGAGATGAGAAAAATGGAAGGAAAGAGGATATAGGGACAACCATACTAATTGTTTTAAATCATGATGTACATTTTCTTTAAATGCCTGAGGGGAAAATTCATCGGGAAATACAGAGGAGGGCATTAAGTTCCACAATTTGGTCACTCTATTAAAATAGTCGTTCTGGAAGGACACAGTTCTACAACGAGGTATTTGTACAACAAATGGATGAGATAACTCGGCAGCTCTTGTTTGTCGATTATACTGCGCACATGGTGGAAGGATATTTTGAATTTCCTTAGAGGATAATTCGCTAAAGTTATATTTATAGTAGATTGGCAATTCAGCCACATTTCTTCTGTGCTGGAGTGAATCAAGCTGGTTAGTTCGGTATTACCAATCAACCGTATTGCTTTTCTCTGTACAGAGTCTAGACATTTAATTGTTGACTGACAGGCACCTCCCCAAACATGACAGCAGTATTTCATACATGCACGAATAAAGGACTTGAAGATTAGCAAAATTTGATCGGAATTGAAATACTTTTTATATCGACTCAAGAATCCTAATTTTTGCATTTCAGATTTAGCGAGGTTGAACATATGTTTATTCCATTTCAGGTTATTTTGAATATCCAATCCAAGAAGTTTAACTGATTCAACGCAGTTCCTCATGGTTTATCTTAATAGGGAAATTTTTATGTCGCTCTATTCGTGAAAGACGGCAAAGTTTGGTTTTGGTTGGATTAAATGAAACAAGATTACGATCACTTCAGTCCATTATACGATCCAGGTCTTTGGTGATAGAATCAATTAGCAGCTCTATATCAGTGGAAACTGCAGTATGAGATCGAAATTTGGGAGATGCATGCAATGCAAAACTATGGATTGGGTGCACTGTGGAAATAAGTAAGTCATTAATGTATTGAAGAAACAAAGTTGGTGAGAGTGCAGAACCTTGGGGAACCCCGGAATTGGTTGTGAAAATATTGGATGTGATACTATCTAAATTAACATGAAATTGGCGAGCTATAAGAAAACTATGAATCCATGAGACAGTAAGATGGTCTATGCCATAAGATTTTAATTTAGCAATGAAATTTTTATGCCACACTTTATCAAATGCTTTAGAAATGTCAAGTGAAATACTGAATGTCATAATCTAATAGATTGTAGTTAACATATTTTTCAAATATTTTAGCCAAAAACGATAGGATTGCAATTGGTCTATAATTGTAAGGGTCTATCTTACTGCCTTTCTTTGATATGGGTTGAACGCTGGCCAGCTTCCAAGAATCGGAAAATATTCCGGTTTTATAAGATAAATAGAAAATGTTTGTGTAAAATTGGAGCTAGTTGTCTAGCAAAGTTTTTAAGAATGAGGGGTGGAATACCGTCGGGGCCAGCAGATTTGTTGATATTGATAGAAAGAAGCATTTTCCGTACAATATTGCAACGAAAAATAATTTTCGTTACAACTGGGGAAATGAGTGTGGGAGAATGGGGAGATTCAACTATATTTGAGTTTTCTGCAAAAATAAGACCGAAAAGATCCACCTTCTCTTTTGAGTCGCTCACGAGAATGTCATTCAGAACTAAGGTTGGAATAGAGGATCGAGCAAAATTGCTCTGGACTGATTAAACTGCCTGAACGAAACTACGTGAGCCAGATGGGTGCTCGGCGAATATTTTTGCTTTCTTCTGGATAAACGCGTGTTTGTCCAAGTCTAGTTTGTATTTACTAATATTTCTGGCTTTCTTATAGGCGCCATGGGTTTCAGGTGTTTTGTTTGAATTATATGTCTTAAATGCTTTGCGTTTATTCCTCACTGCCTCATCAACATCCCGGGTGAGCCAAGGCTCAGTTTTAGGAGTGATTAATCGATTTGGAATAAACCACCACATTCCGTCTTTTATGATTTCAAACATTCTTATTGCCGATGTGCTAGGATCTTGATGATGTGCTAGGTCCGATGTTCCGAGGGGCTGTTCAACTTTTGTCTTCGTAGTATCTGGTTCGTTTGTCAAAAGCAGATCCAGCAAATTATTGTTATGATGTGAATTATCTGGGGTTCTAGTGGGACACTCTATCAATTGCGTCAAACCGTGATAATCTGCGAGTATCAGTTCGGCTTGTCTTCCTACGTCGTCAGTGCGCGATGAATACTTAAGCCATTCTTTATTATGAATATTAATGTCTCCAAGAATGGCCAGTCTTGCTTTGGAGTTGTCTATGGTAATCTTATCTAGGTTAGTCGATATTTGATCGAAAAACGGACATCCTGGGGTGGGAATTTGGGTATCTGTATAATCCTATTATAAACATAGTTTTATCAACACCTGAGATCTTCAATGCTATAGAATTATGGTGCTTAGAGTTCAACTCATAGGCCTTAATTCTCATACATGAAAGTGAATTTCGAACAAATACACAGACACCATGCTTGTTATAAAAGGAATGTTCCAATTCGTAACTAGGTATCCGGTATTTATCGAGATCCAATTTCGATACTTTGCCATTGACAATTGTTTCGGTAAGAAACAATATGTCAGGTTTATTTTTTTCGATGTAATGATGAACCTCGCTTAGATTTGAATTGAGACCTCTTATGTTGATGAAGTCAATGCTAAGCTGTTGTTTCACTCTGCTGCCATTTTGTTGAGACATAGACTTACCCTTTGCCATTGCAGGTATAGATACTGAAATTCGACCAGGCCTAAATTTCAGAACTAAACAGTACGAAAAACGGGGTATCTCAGTCTCAAAAACACGATAACAGGTTTCATGCAACAGCTGCACGATAAGGGAAAGGCAAATAAACGGAACACAAAAGACACAACAAAATTGAAGAGTACAGATAAAGTAATAAATTCGAAATTCCTACTAATAACTAAAACGAAATTCTATATATCTTGTTACCAGGCAATACAAAACAAATTTATGTTTTAAAATAATAACAAAGCAATAAAAAAAGCACTGCTTTGACCTGTCTACCGCCTGGTAACAGTAAATACAGAATACCAAATAAAGAACAATCTCACCAATTATATACCTGTACTCATTTTATCCTCACTTCACTTTTATTTTGATAAACACTAACACACACTTAATGTATTTACTTATTTTTTTTTTAATTTCGATTATTTTTTTCTTTATTTCTTTTTTTTATGATTTTTTTCTTTAAAATTTAGAAACAACATTCTTCTTCTGTCTCCGGTTGATGAATGAAGATTAAGCTTGAAATCTGTTTCACGTAAAACTACGACTTTTAAGCCCTACTTGTTAGAGCATATTTTTGCATATTTTACTCTAAAATGCATATAAGTGCATATTTTACCAAAAGTGCATATTTTTTCAAAATTATGAGTTTTTTTTAGCTTTAATACATACATATTTTTAGGGAATATTATTGCATATTTCACCAAAAGTGAGTATTTTTGCATATTTTCACATATGGTGATAACGGACAATATGTACAAAAAAATGAACTTCGAAAAATTGGGAATATTTTACCATCGCGGCGGTAATATGGAAAACGGAACACTAGTTCTCAGACTTTGGTGTTCGCCCGACCTTTACAATCGATTTTCTGGGCATCTATAGGTCCTATCAACTTAAGTTCTTGGAACGGCCATAAAAGCTGCTAATCCTAGTTTTGTTTTGTTCTTTTTAAGCAGCTTAATAATCGAATCGTATAAGAAAATCTTACCGCTTTTTATGACATTTAGATAGGTGTCATATGAGAGGTTGAGTTTTTTTTAAGACGATTGTATTCTTTTCTTAATTTTTGGATCCTTGGGTGTGGACATATACAGAAAATGTTTGTGTTTGGTAGTGTGCGTCCCATCTCCTTAACTTAGAAAGTGGCCGATAAATAAATTTGGTATATTTCAAAATTTGTAGAAAATTTTATCAGTATTCTAGCAATCTGATCTATAAAAAAACATTGCAACCTCCTAAAAATTAGGACTAGAACTCTGTGTTTTGAGGGACAAGTAGTGGAAAATATAACAAAAATTTTTTTGGGAATCCGTCGAGCTAGATCTCATATAGAAGGTTGAATTTTTAAAGAAGATTTCAATTCTTTTATGTCATTTGATTAACCCTTGGTTTCTTATATTTCTGAAAAAGCGTTATTTTTATCCTGTACCAGACTTAACTCAGAACGTAATTCACCAATCAATTTTATAATTGTGAAGTCCCACAACAATATGCGTTCTGAGGTGTTGATGAAAGCTTTTTTAACTTTTGTGGATTGAACGCCCCCGAGACTACTGATTCGTGCAAAGCATTCCATTTATACGATGCACGGACAATGAAATCTCTCCGCATTCTTTCGCTATGACAGTGACTGTTCAATTGGCCTTAAGTAACTAAGGAAATAATTTGAATTGTTCATATCAAAGGTATGGTTGGATTTATCTCAGAGAAAACGCAGTTTTTCTCTTTTGCGTGTTCCGGTTGGGGTTCGAACTCGTAATCTTAGTAATGCCAGTGAGCACGGATCCTTTGGCAGACACGCTATCCACTTCACCACCAATGCGATGATATTTTGAAGTTGAATCTTCAACAATTACTCTTTTTACTTAAGTTGAATTCTCAACTAATATTAGAAACTCCTATCATTGAAAATATGTTTTTGATCAATCAAATTTTTTCACGACAAATTATATGAATACGTATTGTGAAAAAATTTGAGCAGTCCATTTATATGCAGTTTGGGCAAAGAAGTATTCTGGGCTGCCTGTAACAATGAGTGATCTAGTCACTTTGCACATTTCACACAACTCAACTGATAAGTAAAACGACGAAAAGAAGATGTTTTAAGCATGATGCATCTGATTTTATCGAAGCACTGTTTGTGACGATATTTACAAAAACAACGAGATGAGCAACAGTGTGAGATGTTGTATGAAATCAAAATTTGATCTTAACTTTCCGTTATGTACAATTCATATAGCATGATTTTTAACGGACTCATAAAGAGCCAGGAGGGAGTGTATCAAACTTGACAACTTTTAATTTTTTTTTAGATCTTTTGAGGAGTTTTTTTCAGACGCGCTCTTTTTCATCGGCATTTTAAGATAGTTACAAAGTAAGTCATTGGAAATTGTGACCTTCAATAAACAAATGCTTACGCATTTGACTATATTTATCTGCTACACATACTAATCCAAACATACTCTTTCAATCTAAGTAGCGGTTGCAAGAAGACGTTGTTTTTTTGTTGCTGTCAATTTTTTATTTACAATTTTTCGCAAATTTAATTATTTTATATCAAATTATTATTTTAAATTATTAATTGAATTTTTTAATTTTTATTAATCATATTCTGCATACTAATAATTTTTCTTTTTCTTTTTGTTTTGTAGGTAAGAATTTTTACATAAAAAAATTGTGTTTTCAAAATTGAAGGTCTTGAAAAGTATACTGGATTAAAGTGTTTATAGCTGAAAAGTAATGCAATTTCTGAGATTTCTGGATTAAACAATCAACCAGAATTGAAGTGCTGATATTTACAAAATAAGAAAGCTATAACACACCAGAAGAAAATTTTAAAATAAGGAAGTTTTTTAAAAGAACATAAAGAACAAGTTGTTTAAGATAAGTTATCTTTTATTTAAATTTAAATTTAACTTTTAGGTTTCAATTCATTTTGCTTGTTATATCAGTTTTTGCGTTTTTAATGATTGTTTACCTTTCATTGTTTCAATTTCAATTGTGATTTCACAGTTCAATTGCGATTTCAGAGTTTGAATTGTTGATTTGGCAGCTGAAACTTAGACTTACATTCAAGTTTTCGAGCTGTTGATTTGTCAGTTAAGATTTTATTTTTATTTTGAATGCAATTAAGGTTTGTCTTTCCTCTCTACTCAAATAATTTTTTTTATTTATCTATCTATTTGGTTCCATTTAAATGTAATTGAAATTCAAACCATAAGCGTTGTGTTGAAATGTCTAAATTATAAATCAAATCACATAAATTATCAATCTCAACTCGGTCCACCAATATCTTGAACGTTGCCATCCTGATATTCTTTTTTTAACAGAAACGATTATCAGTGGGAGAGCCGTAACATTAGATAAGAGTAAATATATTTGTCCTAATTATGATCTAGAATCTTCATTCTACAACAAACATGGTGTTTGCGCTTATGTTCGAAATTCTATTCCATATGTGAGGATTAAAAAATTTGAATTAAACACTAAACACCACAATATGGTGTCTTTAAAAATTAGTTGTCCTAATCAAACTTTGTTTGTTTTTGGAGTGCATCGTTCTCCTAATTCACCTCAGCACATAATTTATTTCATGGTCTATCTGAAAAGATAGATAGGTTGGCTCAGTATCCTAATGCCAAGTTTATTCTTCTAGAGGACTTCAATGTTCATAATAAAGGATGGCTCATACACAGCTCCTCTACTGATGAGATAGGTAAACAGGCTGAGCTGTTTACTCTTTATCATAATTTCACTCAGATAATAGATCAGCCTACCAGAGTCCCTGACATTCCTGGACAAAGTAGCAACTTACTTGACTTATTTTTGACAAATGATCCATACTTAGTACAATTTAAAGTATCAGAGCCTTGAGGTGGGTCAGATCATAATTTGATCTCCACTATATTAAATGTACAAATTCCTAAAAATTTAAAGCGAATCCCCGTCTTGTTTGGGACTACAAAGCGGCGGATTGGCAAGGACTTAAAATCTTCTTCAAACGCTTTCCTTGGAAACATAATTGTCTTATTGGCCAAGATCCAAAAACTGCTGCTATTAATTTTTCTGAAATTATAGTTGAGGGCATTCGTAGATTTATTCCTAATAAATTGATCATTCCGAAGGTTGATCTATGGTTTTCGAGTAAAAGTAAAAAAGCAATTTAAGTTAAAAAAAGGCTATTCGAAAGATTATCCAAAACAAATTTGATGAAAACCTTAGAGAGTATCGAAAAGAGAGGAATTTATGTAGGAAACTAATAGATGAAGGGAAAAATCTATTTAATTTGAAAAAGCTTCTAAATTTGCTGAGCACCCAACTGGTTCGCGTAACTTCTTTAAAGCCGCTAAGGCTATCCAAGGCAATTTCTGTAAATCTTCTTTTCTCTTCTTGTTGATAGATATATACCTATTATTGACCCAAAAGAAAAGGCTAATTTGCTAGGACATTTTTTTTTTTAGTAAATTCTACATTAGTCGAACCCAATTTCCAACCTAGACCTATTCCTAAAGCATCGCTCAAAATGAAGCGAATAGTTTTTCGTAAAAACGTTATTCGAAAAATGCTTTTACAAATTAATACCACAAGGCATATGATCAGGGCCTGATTATATTCCTCCCATTATACTTAAAACGTTTGCTAGGGAGCTAGCACCTATCCTCACTAAAATATTTTATTTGTCTTATAAGAAAGGGATTTTTCCTGAAATATGGAAAATTGCTAGTGTACAACTAGTTGCAAAAAAGAGTAGTAAAACTGACCCATTCAATTACAGATCCATTTCAATTTTGTCAGTAGTTTCTAAAGTTTTTGAGAAATATATTAATTATATTTTAATGAGCTTCTTAGAGTCTTCCAAATTACTTGATGAAAGACAATACGGCTTCCGAAAAGGAAGAGCAACAGGAAATTTGCTTTCGTTTGTTACTCATCTTTGGAAAAAATCCCTTGAAAACTTTGGTGAGACTATCGGTGTTGCTGTATAGTATCTCCGCTGTAGACGAATTCGTTGATCGATGGCAAGCGGTTCTTTTTGTAAAAGTCAGTCGTGGGTAAACATTACAAGAGTCAAGTCGAGACAACAAGTAACAATCGGGCGGTCAATAAGTGAAATAGACAAGTAGAAATCTAACGAATTCGGTAAAACTAAAAAATAATAGTTAATGAGTGTCGTAGTCGGTCAGCAACAGAAAACCGAAATCAGTTTATTGGTGCATCGTTTATGATTTAATAAGTTATATTAAGTGCTTTATCTCTTAAGTAGAACTATTGCAAATAACTGTTAAGCTAAGTGAAGAAAACCGAATAATATAATTTTATACTAGTACTAAAAGAAAAGTGTGTTTTGCATTTATGAACTAAACTAGTATTCAGTATGCCCGAATAAAAGTAACCATTTGAATCTTCAAACAGTGTATTCAACCATTTACGAATAGAAGTGTTACTTTAAGAACACAACTAGCAGAACAAGCAAATTAAAACAGTTAATTCTAATAGAAGATAGTTAAAGTAGCGGTGTTCACAAACGTTTAGTAGTGTCACCAAATTTCGAAACACTACATTCTATAACATAGCAGTGTACGCAAGGCATTTGGCACTACATTTTATTATATAGTAGTGTTGCTATAACCTTTTTTGGCACTACATTGCTCTTGATATTTGGCACAAAAATCTTATATGCAAGTTGAGATGTTATGGTTTAGATGAGCCACTAATTTCCTGGATGCAAAGCTTAATATCTGAGCGAAAATTTCGAGTCAATGTTCACGGTATTTCATCGGATGTATTTTCGACTAATGCATGAGTTCCTCAAGGTTCCGCTTTGTCCCCAATTTTTTTTTCTTATCTGTATTAATGACTTGTTGGTTTCAACAATTAATCCTATTCCATAGTTTAGATGATGATAGCACTCTTCATGTATCTCATGTTGCACCTAAATCATATTCACCTTTAGCGCTTAATAACTGTAGATCAAGTTTGATAGATTCATTAAACGTTGATCTTAAAACTATCTTTGATTGGGAGTATTGCTAACAGTTTTGAATTCAATACGTCCAAAACACAAGTTTGCCATTTTCCAAGATTGTCAACACCTAACCCTTTTCTATTAAAGTTTGATTCCAACGTTCTGATGGAGAAAGAGTCCGTGAAACTTCTAGGAGTTGCGATTGAAAATAATATAAAGTGGAATTCTCATATTTTTAGTCTAGCGAAGAGCGCTGTTCAAAAATTGGGGTTTTTAGGACGATGTCGTAAGTTTTTCAGTAGCGAACAGCTTCTTTTAATATACAAATCTTTTATACGTCCCTGCATGATATATTGTTCTCACATATGGGGTGGAGCATACTTATCTTAGTATCTTGACTCTGTGCAGCGGAGAGCAGTTAAATTAATTGGTAACTCAAATCTTACTAATGACCTAGATTCCTTGCAGCATAGAAGAAATGTTGCTGATTTGGCGATCTTCTACAAATATATCATGGATGAACGGGTTTCTGTAGAGATCAAATTGATGTTACCTGCAAAGCAAACCTATCGCGTCATAGCATCGCCAGAGCATCGGTAGTGGCCCATCCTTTTACGGTTCACATAATTAGATGTAGAACGATAGCCTTCCAGCGCAACTTTTTCAACAGAGTCTCTCATCTCTGAAATTCAGAACCTTCGTTAGTTTTCCCTGATAACTTTAACCCTCAAAAGTTCAAAGTCGGCGTTCATAAATTTCTAAAAGAAAGTTAATTCTCAATTGATTATAATCCCTAGTTGGTATGGTATCTTCGGATATTCAGAGACGTTAATATATAATTAATTATATTAACACTAAAAATGCCTAACTTCCAATTAAAAAAAATCATTGTGAACTCGGTCTACGTTCTGCAAACAATTAGTAACAATCAGTAACAACATATCGATCAATCATCTAGTGTGCATCGCATCGGACGTGTTTGTTTTTTCCGTTCACAATTTTCAATATTTGTATTTGATATTAAAATAAATTTATATTTATTATTTTGTCTAATTATCCAATTTTAAACGTATATTATATATTTTAAATAAGCTTTTATTTATTTTAAAAAATTAAATAAATAAAAATGTATTTTTGTTTGGTCTTCAAGTTTGTAAATAATTAAGTTATTGATATAAATAACTTAAATTAATAAATTATTGTAAAAATAAATCCACAAAACAATCTTTTAATAGTTATATATATATATATATATATATATATATATATATATATATATATATATATATATATATATATATATATATATATATATATATATATATATATATATATATATATATATATATATATATATATATATATATATATATATATATATATATATATATATATATTTGTTTCAGTATATGCTATTCTCAGCCCGTAATTTATTCTTTCACGATATTACTATCTTAATGGGAAATAAGATAGACGCTTGCAAGCTGAAAACGGTTTGCTGGCCGAAAATTATGATTAATGCTCGTAATTGGAAAACGCTCAATGAGCATATATATATATATATATATATATATATATATATATATATATATATATATATATATATATATATATATATATATATATATATATATATATATATATATATATATATATATATATATATATATATATATATATATATATATATATATATATATATATATATATATATATATATATATATATATATATATATATATATATATATATATATATATATATATATATATATATATATATATATATATATATATATATATATATTTATTTGGCGCGTTTCGAATGTTATACATTCATCATCGGCCACAAAAATATAAGACTAAATATAAATAAAAACAATAATTCATTCTTAAAATTTTTGACTGAAAAAATGGCATAGTAACATTTTATGAATTAAATAATTTTACATACATATAAAATTTACTTGTTTTTTAAAGAAATATGAAAGAATGATCAAAATATTATTATGAATGAAATATAAATGACTTAAATTTTGAATTAAAATTTACAAGATAGAATTATATAAAATATTTGAACTAAAAGTTAGTTGGTCGTTTAAAATTAAATTTGGAGATTTTTTGAATGCTTTATAAATTTCAAACTCTTCAAGAGAATCCATTAGAAATCCTTTGCTACATAAATGCAAAGGTTTGAAATTTTGTTCGAAACTTGTATAGTTATGATTATTATCATTTAAATGATTGGCAAAAATTGACTTCAAATTTTGTTTATTTTGTTCATTCGAATATGTTCTTTGAATCTTTCTATAAAACTTCTTCACGTTTTTTTTTGTGTAAAATTTTTCACCTTTATTTTATAAATTCCAGAACATGACTTCAACTTGATGTTAGATTTTGGTTTTAAATTTTTATATAAATTATTTTTTGTTCTAAAAGATATCGAGTATTTATGTTTCTTGAAATTATTTCTTAAAATGTTAGGTAATAAGTTAGTATATTCCATTGGAATATATTTGATGTTAGTAATTAGTATTATTATTATTTGAATTTTTTAACTTATTTAAACATTTAGATAATAACTTATCAATAAATTTTGAATCATAACCATTATCTAAAGCGATAAGTTTGATCTCAATTCATCTTGAAAATTTGAAATATTTAGTGGTATATTTAGAAGGCGATAAATGAGTGAATTGTATGCTGCTGCTTTTTGTGAATTTGCATGATGTGACGAATTATTTATGGTTATACTGGTAGTAGTTGGTTTTCGAAAAATTTTGCATTCAAATTGATTATTATTTTTTAAAATAGTTAAAAATAAGTTAAAATAGTTTTTTAAAAAATTTATCGAATTATTTTCTTCAATTTCCAGGGTAAATTTTATATTTGGGTGAATACTATTCATATAATTATTAAAATTTTGTATTTGTCCACAAGGTCCATTAAACAAAATGAAGGTATCATCTACATATCTTGAATAAGAAATTAATAAATTTTGTTGTATATTTAAATTTGAAAATATGTATTTGTTCTAAAAACTATTTAAGAAAATATCAGCAAGTAATCCACTTAAAGGAGAACCCATTGCAAGACCCTTATCTTGAATGAAAAATTTTTCATCGAACGTAAAATAATTTTGATTTAAAATAATTCGAATAATGTTGATTAAATCTTTAATTTTTAAAACATCTAAAGTGCCAGTGTTGATTAAATTTTCTTCTAAAATATTGATAGTTCCATCAATAGGTATATTTGTATACATATTTGTTATGTCTAAAGAGAACATTTTGTATTGAGATAATAATTTGATTAATTTTATTAATCAAATTCAAATTATTTTTATTAGAATGGTTATTCGTTAAAATAATATTATTATTAATAATTTTGACTTAAAATTTTCGACATAGATTCGAAGACATAGATTCAGGTTGTCCAGCTGTTGAAGTAGTCAATTTGTATTTACTTGTTTTCGTATTATTGTGCTTTTCGTACATGTGATTAATTAAGTCCATCTTTTTCTTGAAAATATTAAACCTGATATTTTTATTTTAACGGAAACAATTATCAGTGCGCGTGCTGTGACATTAGATAAAAGTAGATACCTTTGTCCCTATTATGAACTTGAACCCTCTTTCTACAATTAATCATGGAGTTTGTGCTTAAATTAGGAATACTATACCATATGTGAGATTAGGCAAATTTGAATTAAATACAAAATTTCACAATATGGTGTAACTAAAAATTTGTTGCCCAAGTCAAACGCTGTTTATCTTTGGACTTTACTGTTCGCCAAATTCCCCTGAGAACTTTAATTTATTTCATGACTTATCTGAAAAGATAAAGAATGGCTTACACACAGATCTAAAACTGACGAGGTTGGTATATAACACTATACTATAACAATTAGCTGCGTATCTATCAATTTCTAAACTCTTTCGGTAACTTTCCAACTCAAAATATGACTTCTCGATCAGTTGGACATTAAAAATGATTTAGTGATTATGGTTTTTAGTGTGATTTTTGTTAAAATTTCATTAATTTGGTTTTGGAAATTATTGTTGTTAGATATAACATTTCAAATATAAATTTAAAGTTCATGTTTTAAATTTATTTTAAATTCTTTTATTTGAATAGCAATGAATAAAATAGTAAACAAACCACGGTAGCAAGTTCGCCTTGTCATATCTTGGGCATGTAATGTATCTTAAATTAGCTCAATTTTTTTTTACTGAGAATTGGCATTGGCATTGTTGACAAATGTTGTAATTTCTAATCAATTCTCTGACGAAAACTCAAACAAAAATGTTTTAGCTATAAACCAAAACCGAAACCAAAACCAAATTTTGACGTTAGGAAAAAACAAAACCGAAACCAAAACCAAAACATGTTGCATAGTAAAACCAAAACCGAAACCAAAACCAAGATTTATTATCTAGAAAAACCAATACCGAAACCAAAACCATAATTGGGCATTGAGAAAAACCAAAAACCAAACCATTACAAATAATTTATGGTTTCCAGCCCTGATTCAAAGTGTGGTTTTATAATTACATTATAAATGTTTGTTGCTGTAATTTGTGATATTGTATCACGGATTCTTGTTAGAAAGTGTATTTTCTTCCCAATCTTTTTGCATGTGTAATCCCAGTGGCTTTTGAAAAGTAATTGATTATCAATGACTACACCCAAGTATTTTATTTCATGAACTTCTTCCACTATTTGTCCACCAATCATCACATTTTCGTTCAATATACCGTTCATACACATACATTTTGTTTTTCCAATATTGAGCTTCATTTTATTCATCCTAAACCATAAATTCAACTTCGAGAGGTCGGTATTTATTTTCATCACGCATTCTTTGATTGAATTTTCTTCTACATACAATAATGCATCGTCAGCAAATAATAAAATTGTTGATAGCGAAATCACCTTTTCAATGTCGTTGATGTAGACCAAAAACAAAATAACACCAAGAATCGTACCTTGCGGAACACCATGTTTTACTTCTACGGGATCTGATATTTCACTGTTCACCTTTGTTCTTTGACGTCTTTCTGATAGATATGAACGAAACCATTCTAATTCTATTCCTCCAATGCCATATTGCTGTAATTTCATTAGAAGTATCTCTTTGTCAATTGTCTCAAACGCTCTTCGTAGGTCCAAGAAAACGGCCACAACAGTTTTTTTCTAAAAGGGCTGTAAGACTGACCCTACAAATTGCAGACCCATTTCAATTTTATCGGCAGACGGCAGTTGCTAAAATTTTTGAGAAATATGTAAATTTTAGTTTAATGAGCTTCTTAGAGACTTCCAAATTACTTAATGAGAGACAATATGGATTTCGAAAAGGAAGAGCGACGGGAGATTTACTGTCTTTAATCATTCATATCTGGAACTAGTCACTTGAGAACTTTGGAGAAACATTCGGTTTATTGCTCTTGATATTTCCAAAGCATTTGAAAAAGTATGGCATAACAACCACCTTATATGCAAATTGAGATCCTATGGTTTAGATGAGCAGCTTATATCTTGGACACAGAGCTTTATATCTGATTGAAAATTTCGGGTCAATGTTGACGGAGTACCATCGAATACTTTTTCAACTATTGCCGGAGTTCCTCAAGATTCCGCTTTGTCACCAACTCTTTTTTTTTATCTATATTAATGATTTGTTAGACTCAACGGTTCATCCTATACATAGTTTTGCTGATGATAGCACGCTTCATTCGTCTCATGAAGCACCTAAATTATATATATACACCCTGAGCGCTTAGTGACTAGATCAAAATTGAAAGATTCCCTTAATACTGATCTCAAACAATTATGGATTGGGGTATTGCTAACAGTGTTGTATACAATACAAACAAAACACAGGTTTGTAATTTTTCTAGAAGAACGACACCTAATCCATTAACTTTTAGCTCCAAACATCTTTTAGAGAATGAATCTCTCAGACCACTTGGAGTTAAAATTGGAAATAATATGAATTGAAATTCTCATATTTTTAATCTGGCTAATGATGCTGTTCAAAGCATTTTTAGGATTTTTAGGGCGATGTCGTAGTTTTTCTATAACGAACAACTTCTTTTAGTTTATAAATCTCTTATATGTCCCTGCATGGAATACTGTTCTCACATATGGGGTGGAGCTTACCTGAGTAGTCTTAATTGCCTTGATTCTGTACAGCGTAGAAAACTCATTGGTAACTCAAGTCTTACTAACGGTCTGTCTTGATTCTTTGCAAAACAGAAGAAATGTTACTAATTTGACTATTTTTTATAAATATACTATGGATGAACGAGCTTCTGAAGAGATCAAATCAATTTTCTAAATATGCAAACTTTTCGTGTCACACCAGAGCATCTGTAGCGGTCCATCCCTTTACGGTTCAAATAATTAGATGTAGAACAGTGACTTCCAACGTGACTTTTTCAACAGAGTCTCTCTTCTTTGGAATACCTTATCTTCCTGGGTTTTCTTTGATGACTTTAATCCTCAAAGGTTTAAAGTTAATGTTCATGAATTACTCAGAGAAACTTAATTTGCATTCCATTCTTATTCCTAGTTGGCATGGTATCTTCGGATATTCAGTGACGTTAATTTATAGTTTATTATAATTAACACTAAACATGCCTAGTTTTAAATTAAAAAAAACTTATTTTGTTGTGCGCCTATGGTCTGGCAATATAAAGACTGTCCAACACAACTTTTTGTCAATTATTTTTGATATTGTGTTCTTTTACATTCATGGCAGCACTCTTGCCGAGCAAATTTTATTCGCACTTGTCTGACTTTTTTATATTAAAATTTAATTTATATATTATATATTTTCTTGTTTAATTTTAGCTTTTTATTTTAAACAAATATATTTTCAAATAATTATATAATTTTTCTGTTTTTCTCTCTTCTTAGGTAAGAAATTAACGATCTTACATATGATGAAAATTTTTTATTGAAATCAAATTCCAATGCAAAAATCAATTAAATTTATTTTAAAGAAATCAAAATTTTAAATAAAGGAATAAACAGGAAGAAGACAAGGATAAGTTTTTTGTAGCTATTTTTTAGATTTATTTTTTTTTGTGGCGTTCAGCTCCATGTAGGGGCGTTGCCAAGCTAATCAGCTTTGAATATTTAAAATGGTTATTTGCAACGACACAATTGGTTGCTTATTACGTCCGTCTTCCATTGCGGTCTACCTCGCAGTCGCCCACTCCCTGGGGTTTGGGCCTGTAAAACATGACCAAACCAAGCAATCCTACTAGAACGGATACAACCTATTATGTATAAATTCTGGACCCCTAAAAAGGTCTCTGATATCAAAGTTATAGCGGGTTCAGTACTCTCCATCGTCTGTATTAAGTGGACCAAAAATGTAGGGTAGGATCTTTTGCTCAAAACAGATAAATGCGATTCGTCATTTTGTGTAAGGGTCCTCGTTTGTGACAACCGGTCGAATCAATGTCTTGTATATCTTGAGTTAGTTGATACATACGGTGATCCAAGAAGAGGTTTAATTGAGTAGAAAGTTCGATTACCTGCAGCGATTCGAGCTTGTATATCTTTAAGTATGCTGTTGTTTGAGTCAAACATTGATCCCAAATATTTAAAAGATTTCACTTCCTTAATTCGTTCATCCCGCACATCAAACCATTCTTCTCGGTCTCCCTTGAAACATTCATATGCTTGGTTTTATCATAATTAATTTGCAGACCAATTTTTGTAGCACCACTCTCAAGTGACGTGGACGTCTCACTCATAACAGCTTAACTTCGGCCGAGGATGACAACATCATCAACGTAAGCGATCATCTGTACTGAGTTTATTGACAAGATATTGTTGTAAGTCTGCAGTTCCTTTTGACGGCACACATATTCCAAGGCTAAATTAAAGAGTATAGGAGAGATAGCATCACCTTTTGTCCTTAACCGGAGTGGGAGACCTTGTTATGGCCCTTTTGTCTAGGGTTAATTTATTTATAATAAAATACTTTAAATCAGTTTTACTCCTTCAAATCTTTTTATTATTTGTTTTACTACTCTTATCGTACACTTTAAATTCTATTAAATTTTTAATAACACTGTTTGCCACCTTTCAATAATTTCTTTTATTTAAACTTGGCTAAAAACAATTACGCAACTTTATTTCTCTTAGCACTTTTTGACTGATCACTTCAGTTTACTTCAGAAAATGTACTCTACTAACTAATAATTTCTTCCAAATTAATTATTATTTGAATGGGAAATGTTGTAAACCGTTATTTCCCGTCATAAAAAAAACTACCAATTAAAAATTACTAAAACACAATTTAAACAATTGACTTGATTTAAACTTTAGAATTTCATAATATAAAAATCACAGTAGTCAAAAAACCAAGTTCGTAAACATAATTTTTATATTTGTTAAATAAATATGCAAATCTGCACTTATGACTTATTTAAAGTTTTTATATTGTGAAACGATTTTTAGTTAAACCAAAAATTAATTGCCAAATATTTCTTTAAGTTCAGTAAAATTTGACTCGTTTTAAAGGGTATACAACATCTACACGTTTCTTTGACTGGTCACTTAAATTGAGAAGATTCGCAAAATAAGCGGTCAAAGTATCTTAATTATTTTTAAGGTCTACTTGTAGCTCCCCATCTTCATTTTGACTTGCAGTCGATCTAGTTTCCCTTATTTAAGGTTTTAACCTGTTGAAAAAAGCTACGTAATTGATGTTCCTTATTAAAGCTTTTAATCTAGTCTACACTTTCTCTTCCACCATTCTTTCTTCGTTTTTCTTAATAGATTTGCAACTTGTTTTGCCAGTTTATAGTTCTCCTGGCTTCTGATTTCTCCAATGTTTTGATGTCTCTGTTCACTTTCAGCATTCTTTAGTGATGAGATGTTAAAACGTTTCCGTCGTTTTGGAATTCCTGGATTTGGAACTTTATCTTTTGCACATACAAGGAACTGGTTACTTCCAATGTATGCACTTCTAAAAGATCGCACATCCAGAACGCTCGACAAGAAACGTCTAGCACATGATCAATATGATTTCGAGTGTTTCCATTCGGTGAGACCCAAGTTGGTTTATGAATCGATCGATGCGGCAAGAAAGTACAGGAAATTATCAAATTATTTGATAATACAAACTCATTCATTTTCTCAGGATTATCATTCGAATTCCTATACAGGCATTTCGGCCCACCATATTTCCATAAGAGGTATGGTCTTCCAACCGGCTCATTAAAGTCAAAGCCAAAGGTATCCGGCGATATATAAGCAATCTAGGGGTGATATTCAAATGAAAACACTTAAAAAGTGATCACTTATTTGCTGAAACGAATTGAATATCGGTCCGATCGTTAGTGGATAGAGTTGACGGACAAGCTTACGGATCTCTTTTCTCTTAATAAACGAATTTTTTGAAGGATTTACTAACAACTTACCAAGCTTGCGGACAAACCCAACAAAAAATCCTTTCGTTAATTTTTATATATTCAAACACCATTTTTCTTAAAATTTTAAATTATTTTCAAATATATTTTATAAATTTTAGATATAAATATGCTACACATTTATTTTAAAAATAAAATATAGTTGAAGAATTAGTAAGCTGAGGTTTTATGTTTGTACAAAATAAGAAAATTATTTACATGGTCTCAGAAATCGATTCAAAACAATTAAGTTGGGACAACAAATGAGAAAACTAATAACAAATCCTATGAATAAATAATAGGACTAAGTGTGTTACGCTATGGTTGCCTAGGGTAGCGGTGCCACTATATAGCGGAAGTAAAATAAATTGAAGCGATGGACTTGTTATAATGATGATGAAAGGTGTAAAGTTAAACTTTATATGTCAACCTTGTTTTTATTTTTGCATTTCATTTCGATTTTTATAACTATGTATTGGAACCGACCTAATAATTGTTTATTTCATCTAATTCATTACTAAATTGTTTTTAAGTAATAGATATGATAATTCGGTCATATATCAGATAAAAATAGATCTGTTTTGATCCTCTTGTTTTGCAAGGCTAAAAATTACATTAACCTTTGAATTATTTAACTTTGCCTATACATATTATTTTAATTATATCTGATGTAAATATTTATTAGAAATTCCTTTTGCACTAATTTTAAGGCTAAGTTATATTTGTTTAAAGTTTCTTTATTACGCAGCTCATTTATTTAAAATCCATTATTTATAGCTAAATCTGCAACACAATGAAATGTGAAAAAGGATCACAAATAATATTGCATAAGATCACATCCATATTCATAAAATATATTATTTACGAAAGACGTAAATTAACTTTAAATGTCATAAGCTAATGGAAAATATTTCAAAAGTTCATCGATATTTTCAGAAAAAACGTTCATTAACTATTTGTTACGTAATGACGGTCGTCATTTAAACAGCGGCACCGTCATTTACGTTCAAATCTCTCTAGAAAACCACAATTATCTAATTGATATAAACAACGTTTTTAAATTTCTTCGCTATACGTCTGCTATATAGCGGCATTGTTATCCTAGGCAATCATTACTTTAGTCTATGATGTTAAACGTCAAATACAGTTTTATTTGACTACGATTAAGCATTTTCACTTTGATTGCTATGTTCACTGGAATGTATAGCCGATAACGATGCACACGTTGATAAGTTGTCCATTCCTGTTGAACTACTAATAGAACTATTCTTATTATTAACATGTAATTGATTTTTACTACGACGATGCTGATTCCTATGATGTTTGCTGTCAGCATATAGTAAACTATTAACTCCAGGCGACGAGGAACGATCACGATATACAGTTTTCCTATTTTTGTTTTCGGTGGTATTTATATTTGAAGATATATGACCGTTTTCACTAACATTACATATTGATGTAGAAACATTACCATAGCTACTAATACTATTATTACTACCACCACTTTCGTTCTCTTCTAAAAAACGATCCATACAATCTGTAACTCCTGGTAATAAGCTATATTTCTTTTTTTCCAGTCTAGTTTTATTCGCAAATACATCATGTCTTTCAGTCTTTTTCCATAAATAATAAAATTGAACTAATTCACCAACTGATCGAGTTCGAACCTAGAAAAATATTAAATTCAACTACATTTTTTTAATTTTAAATGGAAAAACGAAGTTATACGATTATGAATAAAAGAACGTAAGCAACGTAAAATAATTATCCACCTTTGATCGTTGTATCGAATAGAAATCTTTTCCATAAACTCTTAATCCTTTTTCGAAGTTTTGGCATTCGGTTTCCGACCATAAACTCATATTATCGTTTAATGCAATTGATGCAATATTTAAACGCCTTCGTCGTAGCGCTTCTTCGATATTTTGTCCACATTGTAATAATAAATACAATGCCTTGAAAAAAATAAAATTAAAAACCTTCAAAAGTAATGAATAAATCCAAAACAAACTTGTTCGTCATCTCTTAAATGTGGTAATAATGAATTATCTTGATCGTGCTTTGATGAGGTAGAGTTTGTAATGTTATTAATTAAATTAAGGCTACTACAGCCAGTAGATAATGTTTTGTTTGTGTTACTACTGATAGCCGCATATGCTTTTAATAAATAGTTTTCTGTATCACTTTCTTTCAGTTTTGACGGATCCCAAACTAATTTATCATCATTTTCATAGGGTAGTGCATCATCGTATCGACGAAGTCCTTCAGGTATAACAGCTTGAAACTCACTACCTACCATTATAGTTTTCTTGGAATCATCATCATCAGGACAGTATTCTCCATCATCTTCATCATCACTTAACGCTCGTGATATTGTACGTAATGACCTTTGATCATCTTGATCATGCTTATACGTTTCTGGGTATAATATACGTAGCTGTGATGGTTCTTTATCATCTTCTTCGTCTTCTTCTTTTTCCTCCTTGTCCAATTTTTGATCAACTTCATGTTTATCGGTAATATTTTTTTGGATCGCATCCGGGACGTCTTCGAGTTTCTCTGTTTTAGAATTGTTAACCGATGATTTTTCAGGTTTCGATTTCTTTAGTTGTTTTTTTGGCGTTGGTAATGTGCTAACAACATGTGGAGCGCTGTAGTATCTCGCTAAAAGCTCTTCTATAGGCATATCAGATTCCTAAAATTAAAATATATTAAACGAAATTAATTTCCAATCACTAACCTGTGGCGTTCAAATATTCCATTTACAATTTTCAAATAAATAATTTAAATTTAAGAGCAATTTCACGAAGATTCAACAACGTTTTGACTTGACCCCTTTTAATTTTGATTATTTTTTGTTTATAGATAGTCTTTGATAAATAAAAAATACAAGTTCTCTTAGAATTTTTTTTTTCGACCAGGGGTCTTCACAGGGTGCCCCTCAATTTTTGTTATTTTGTGATGTGAGTGCATTTTGACGAGCGATTGTAGAAAAACTACTCAACCGATTTTCATAAATGATATGTCGTTGAATAGGTATTAGAACAAAGTTTTTAAAAATGTACATTGTTAATTTTTTGAAATAATTTTTAACGGTGTAACATAAGAAAAAAATGGTGTAATTGAAAAAAAGATAGCATAGCCTTTTTTTTTTTTTTTTTTTTAAACTAAATTGAAGCTTATTTTATATCTAACAACTTGTGAAAGTTTGGGACTAGCGTCATTTTTTGTTTTAGAGATAAAATTCGTTGTGCATATGACTGTCGGGAATCAGTTTTTTTTGTTCTGAAGGAAAATTATAAAAATGGCGATTTTTAGATTCAGATTTTTTTTTTATGTTAAATATCAAATATTTTATTATTAAATGAATTTTTTAAAAAGCAATTTCAGTCAAGTTCTGCAAAATTTTGCGACATTTTGACTCGACCCTTTTTAATTTGGTTTATTTTTAGTTTATAGATAGCCTTTGATAAATGAAAAATACGGCTTCAAGTAGAATTTTTTTAAATATAGACCAAAATAGACCAAATTAAAAAGGGTCGAGTCAAAATGTCGCAAAATTTTGCTGAACTTGACTGAAATTGCTTTTTAAAAAGTTCATTTAATAATAAAATATTTGATATTTAACATAAAAAAAAAATCTGAATCTAAAAATCGCCATTTTTATAATTTTCCTTCAGAACAAAAAAAACTAATTCCCGACAGTCATATGCACAACGAATTTTATCTCTAAAACAAAAAATGACGCTAGTCCTTAACTTTCACAAGTTGTTAGATATAAAATAAGCTTCAATTTAGTTAAAAAAAAAAAAAAAAAAGGCTATGCCATCTTTTTTTCAATTACACCATTTTTTTCTTATGTTACACCGTTAAAAATTATTTCAAAAAATTAACGATGTACATTTTTAAAAACTTTGTTCTAATACCTATTCAACGACATATCATTTATGAAAATCGATTGAGTAGTTTTTCTACAATCGCTCGTCAAAATGCACTCACATCACAAAATAACAAAAATTGAGGGGCACCCTGTGAAGACCCCTGGTCGAAAAAAAAAATTCTAAGAGAACTTGTATTTTTTATTTATCAAAGACTATCTATAAACAAAAAATAATCAAAATTAAAAGGGGTCAAGTCAAAACGTTGTTGAATCTTCGTGAAATCGCTCTTAAACACCTAGGTTAAAACATTTTATACAAAAAAAGAGAAAATAGATGGTAACGTCTAGCCAATTTTTTTTGACAGCAATGTTATGACGTGTTCTTTGGCAAAAAAAAAATTAGCTGTCATTAATGTCGTGTTCTTTGGCAAAAAAACATTGATCTGAGATCAAAAAAATTGCTGTCAGAAAAAATTAGCTGTCAGTTTGTATTCTTGGGCAAAAAAAGATTGATTTTTTTTTTTATCTAGATTAAGTTTTAAAAATCTAGATTTTACACATACATTGAAATTTTATTTTTAATCGTCAAATTTATGTAAACAAAGAAAACCGCCATTTTAATTATTGTTATTATTTTGTTTAAAAATAATTTATTATCATTTAAATTACGGCAAGATTACTTTAACTTAGGCGCGAGTGGGTTTTTTTTATTATTTTTATCGTGAATTAAGAAAATTTAGTAAAAGGGACAGTTTTGATCGTTTATCTTATAAGCACATAGGAAATAAAGCTAAAATTAAAAAATAGAAAATTTTTTTGTGAAAACAGTGCAATTTTGTATGGATTTCGCTTTTTTCAAAGGCCTGTATCTTGGACCGCGGGGTTGATATGCAACTCGTTTTGAGTGAGTGATTTTATATCAAATTGGCGCCTAAGTAAAAGCAATATCTCCTAAATTACTAATTAATAATAAAGTTATTACAAATAAAATAATAAAACGTAAAATCTATCATTTTCAAATGTAAACATAACTAAACATATCAACTGATAGAACAAAAAGTCAAAAGAATTTACTACTACATTTACAAAAGTAGATTGATTTATTTTCTGCTGTTCGTTGGCAAGCAAATAAATCAATCTTTTTTCGATCAAGCCAAAGAACACGACATAAGTAACACGTTTTATTTGGTAAAAGATATATTCTAATTATTAAACTATTTGATTAATCCACTAAGGTTTTCAAAATATTGGTAATTTAGAAAGGGACAATTTAGTCGAAGGGATGATGCATTTATGGACATATATTATATATAAATATATATATATATATATATATATATATATATATATATATATATATATATATATATATATATATATATATATATATATATATACATATATATATATATATATATATACATATATATACATATATATATATATATATATATATATATATATATATATATATATATATATATATATATATATACATATATATACATATATATATATATATATATATATATATATATATATATATATATATATATATATATATATATATATATATATATATATATATATATATATATATATATAATATATATATATATATATATATATATATATATATATATATATATATATATATATATATATATATATATATATATATATATATATATATATATATATATATATATATATATATATATATATATATATATATATATATATATATATATATATATATATATATATATATATATATATAAATAATCAAATGAACAGGAAGTCAACAGATTTTCCAGTATACGGCTGCCAACTACTTTTCTCTGAGTCTCGCTGTTCTATATCATATCAACCATAAACCTACCATCTGTAACGTTAGTAATTCAGCATCTGGATCTTCAGATTCAATCGCAGCTAATGCTTCCTCTTCTGCTAGCGTCCTTTCATCATCAAAATCATTTACCATCATATCAATTGATGGCTCAAAAAGATTATCAGTATAGTTTTTACATGGTGATGAATTCGTAGATGAACTTGGAGATTCATGAGCATCTGTTGATTTTTTATCTTGTTTACTATGATTTGTTTCTGACATTCTTTGCAATTAAATTCTGAAATTAAAAGTGAATTTTTTTTTACCCTCCTCGAAATTTAAATAAAGAAATTTTGATACAATACATGGTAAATTGAATACTTTTTTTAAAATTTTACCATGGATACAATACACGAAAAATGGCGCCAACAATCTTTTATTATAGTAAATTATTATTTCCCAGCAAACTAATAAAATTAATTTACTAAAAACTTTAAAAAACTATATCCCAGAAAATTTTAGTAAAAACTAAATAAATCTTTAAACACAATTTCATAGAAATTTTCATTATTTTATGGAATTGTCATAGTTGCCTGTCATTTAGACAATCGATCATCATGAAAATAAAAAGCGTACAATAACAATAAGTTATATCAAATTTTTTTCTTACCTTTATTTATATTTTAATTATGGCGGAATTTAATTCCTAAGTAATAACTATATAATTTAAAAAACTAAAAATTAATGATCTTTTTTAACACAATTCCTTTACATTATAAACGAAATTTTGTTTTGTTCCATATTTATTTCATTTTGTTATATTCAAAGAATTAAGAGAATACAAAACCCCCGATATAGAAGCCTTCTTCATTTTTTAGCACAGTAAAAATCGTGAACTTGTAGTGCCATTTTGAAATTAAAACTCAATATAAAAAAAAATTCAAAAAATCTCCATAACGCTCATAACGCCATCTGGAAAAATAAAACTCCATATAAAAAAAATTCAAAAATATTTAATCAAAAACATTAATCCAATTTTTTGCATATGGCAATGTTCATTTTTTATTGCAAATGGCGTGAATGGGTAGAGCTATGATATATCGGAGGTTTTGTTTGTAGTGAAAAATCTTAAGTAGACTGCAATATCGATCCAACCGATTTTTTTGTTACCCACTTAAAAATCCAATATCGATAACAAACGTTATTGATGTTGGGATGGTTTACACCAGTATCTAATTTGCTACGTATCAAATTTGCTACAAAGCCATTTTCACCATCATGCTTTTTAAATTTCATACGGTGATGTAAACTCTTATTAATTAGGTATGACATATTAATTTTTATGTCTTTTTCATTGTTAGTTTTTTGGTTAGAAAAAAAGAATTTCCATATATATTTTTTATAAAAAACTATAAACATTTTTTATATTCTTGCTAAAATTCTTTTACTTTTAATTTCAGCAAAAAAATCACAAGAAACATAAATATATATTTATAAAATAAGTTGACTTATTTTTATTTTAAATGCATACCAAATTATAGTGTTCACACCGTAAAAAAATACCTATTTGCTACGTACCTAATTTGATACGTAGCAAATCACCCTACCAAATATTTGGTACGTGCTTTTTGATAAATTTTCTGATAAGTATAGTATGTACCTATTAGATATTGGTGTAAACTTAGTGTACGCTTACACCAGTATCTAATGGGTACATACTATATTGTACATACATTATTGTTTGCAGACGACTCCTCCTTGTTTTATCCTGGCGAAAAAAGAGACTGCTATCTGAAATGTCTACAAGGACGCAACACCAGGTCCACGAAGGAGAACTATAAACTGGCAAGACAAGCCGTTACAAAACTAAGTAGACGAACGAAGAGAGAATGCTTGAAAAGACAGTGTGAGGAGATTGAAAGCTTCAATAAGGAACATCAATCGCGTGACTTCTTTCAATAGGTTAAGGCCCTAAAGAAGGGCCGTCAAACTAGATCGACTGCTATTCAAAACGAAGATGGGGAGCTACAAGTAGACTTTAAAAATGTTTCAGATACTTGGTCCGCTTATTTTGAGAATCTTCTCAACTTAAGTGACCAGCAACAAGTCGGTCGATGAGCAAAGCTTATTCGTGCGTCAAGGGTTCATGGAGACGAACCAACCAAAGAGGAATTCGAAGCGGCGCTGTCAAAATTAAAACGCAATAAAGCACCTGATATCGACGATATAACATCTGAAATGATTGTACATGGTGGTGAAACTCTATCTTTAAGATTGTTTGAACTTGTTCAAATGATCTGGAGGACTGAAACCATGCCACAGGACTGGAACTTAGCTATGCTGATATCAATCCATAAAACGGGTAATCGCTTAAAATTTGCAAATTACAGAGGAATCGCTCTTCTCTGCACAGCCTATAAGATCTTTTACTACATTTTGCTATCCAAAATCAATCCTTTTGCTGAACAACTATTTGGAGAAAATCAGTGTGGCTTCCGGAAAGGCCGAGGTACTACCGATGCACTTCTATAGATAAGGATGATTTTTCAAAAGTGTCGAGAGTTCAACATCCCTGTGTACCAACTCTTTATTGATTTCAGGCAGGCCTACGACTCTCTCGAACGAGATTCTCTATGGTCTTTTCTGGTCACTTGTAAAAAAAATGATAGAAAACGATAGAAACCGATATATCGTTTTCTATCATTTGCTATGCGGCTTTTGAATGAGAATAATGGAATGGAATAATAATCCAATGGAATCAACCTCCACTCAACACAGTTTCATCTAAAAGATAAACGAATACATCTAAAAGATAAACGAATACAGGTTTGTTATCTAAAGAAGGCTTTATATGGACTAAAACAGTTAAGCAGAATTTGGAATATAGAACTTGATGGAGTTTTAAAATAATTTGGTCTACAGCCATCCGGAAATGACAATTGTATTTATTATAAAATTAATCAACAGAAAGTATCAGCATCAAGGAACATCAGACAACTGATATGATTACGAAGCCACTTTTGGTTGCCAATGTGGAGAAACATATATCTTGTTTACGTGGTGCGTAGTGTAGTGTAGCGTATTTCGAAAACCGCCAGTTCAACACAGAAAAACTACAACGTAGCGTATTATGAACTCCATTCAAAATCGGTGGAGTGCAGTAGAGTAGATTTTGAACTACGGACCACGTAAATACTTTCGTAGCGTAGCGTAGTATGTTTTGACAGATTGGCGCCATTTTTTAATACAATGTGTTTTGTATTAGGAATTACAATATTTCTCATAAATTAATCATCGAATAATAATAATATATTATAATTATTAAATAATACTAATATATTATAATTATTTTATTCCCCAAAATTTAAAACCAAGGTTCATACATTACTAAGGAAAACGTAAATTAGTATCCTCATTCTAGTTAGCATGGGATTGTCGAATATTAAAAGACCTAAACGCACTTTAGAATCCCCTAGCTAGCATAATAGTTTCGGATATTCAAAACCTTTAAAGACCACAAAAACATGCGTTCTAAGGTGTGGTAAACCGTAAATGGAAATCTTTTTTTAGTTCTTTATTTCTTTTGGTTAAAGAATGGATAACAGAACAATGAATACTAATCACATATGAAATATGACATAGGTACATATTTCATAATAGGATAGAGACAATCAAAATAAAATAAGAGGTAAAAAGCAAACTAGTTTTAAAAATTTGCAGTAACAAATCGAAAATTTAACTTTCTTTTAAGAAATCAAAACAATTTAGCGTCGTAAAGGCTTATGATAAATATATACCAGAGATGGCCAAACTTCGTTACACGTGGAGCCGGACTTCAATAAATTCTCGTTACGAGAGCCAACAAAAAAATAAAATATCAATGTTGTTATGGAATTTTTATTTCCTTGAAAGTTGCATACACCGTCTTAAAGCAAATACTTCAATTATGAATACATACATATATTTAAATTTTGTAACATGGCTTTGACAGCTATTGATTGCTGGTAGATGGCATGTGTGTTTGTAACTTGTTTGGAATTGGGTTCATAGTTCGTTAGCGCTGTACGACGCTTGTGAGTTGTGAACGGTATTATTTGTAAGTTGTGAACGTTGCTTTGATGCTATAAATTTCATTGTTGGAAAAAGTGATTCACAACAGTGTGAATGATTTGCCGAATATGAACAGTAATCTGCAAGCAGCTTTTTTCAAATTGGGGTGCTTTGATTGAGACAGTCGTTTCCGAAACTACAAATTGATGTTGATTTGTGGTGCATTTTAAGAATGTGCGCCTGAGTTTCTAATAATTCCATTTCTCCTGTGGAACTTTTATTCAAAATAAAATAAGGAATCGATATAATCCATCGTTAATAATAAGCTTTGCTTCTAAAAATAGGACGACTTAATTGTAAGAGATGAAAGGTCGATGTGTTCGATAACTGTATCGGCAGTGTGTAAAAAAATCATTAAGTGTGTCAAAAAAAAAATTCATACTTTTGGCTTAAAAACCTTCATTTCAATGTTGATGGTCGGGAATTCATTTTAAGTAATAATGAGAAATTTTGATAGTCGGGAATTGGTATGAGAACAGAAGCTTAATTATTGAACTATAAGTGTGTCAAAAAAAACGTCAAGTGTTTGCTTGAAAAAAAATGATTTTAATTTATTTTTTTGTCCAATTTTTTTGAGAAACATAAAATGGGAAACATTTTCGATTAGAAACATTTGTCAAATAAAATTAATATTTGTATGACAACAAACGGTTTTTTATTTGAATCAACTTAACATATCATCTTGCTAGATTTAATCTTGATTGATTGAATCATCTTGGACAAAGTTTGCATTTTGATTTTGTTATAATTTTTGCAATATTTTTAGAATTTTGAAAAAAGTTTCAATCCTTGATTTTGTAATAATTATTACAATATTTTTAGAATTTTCAAAAAACGTTTAAATTATTATAATATCTTTGGAATTTTTGGTTTTATAATATTCTTTTGAATATTTTAGGAATTTTGAAGAAAGTAGCAATTTTTGATTTTATTATAGTTTTTGGAATCTTGGAAAAAGTTTGAATTTTTGATTTCGTTTATTGTTACAATTTTTTGAAATCAATTCAATCAGACCCATTTTTTTTGAAAAAAAAAATGAAATTATTTATTTGTATGACATGAAATGTAATTGAACATGAAATTGTTGGATTGGATGGATTATTTGTATTTGAAAAGTTGAAATTACTGAACGCTAAATGGAAAGGTTTTTGAGTAGTTTGTTGAGTGGATCATCTTTTCACTATAAACTATGTTAATCTATGATCTGTTATAATTTTCCGGTAACGTATTGATGTTTCGTGTTAGTTCTGTAATAAACTTCTAAACGATGTATATTAAACATTTTTTATTTATTTATGAAAACAAAATCTACAGGATACTATATCCCTAATGATTGTAAATAACTAATACATTAATTAAAGAGAAATAACAAAAAAATAATTTTAATTTTAGTAAACTATTCCTATTTTAGTAAACTAACAGTTAAAAAATTAAAAATATAAATCTTCATACATATATGTAAACCTAAGTAAAATCAATTCTAAAATAAGAATACAAACACATACAATTACATAAAATAAATGAGTATATAAATTAATCAACAAATTCAATACCTGTTATTATACGTTAAAACTTAATTTTAGTGAGCGCTTAAATTTATCCGATTTCATATTAAAATCAAACAAATGATACATGATACATGTTGAACGCATTTGACATAACCGTTATTGGTGAATTTGAACCATACTTGGTTCGATGAAACTGAATATATAAAATATCACGAGATCTAATAGCTTTCGATGGGACATAGAAATTTATCTCGGACAATAAACTAGGAGACATGATCTTATTGTTTAAAAGACCAGCTATAAAGGTTGCACCTGCAAAATCTCTTCTCAAGCTAAGTGGTTCCAAATTACCCAATTTACATAGAGTATCATAGCAGGGGAGGTTACGAACGCTTTCATAAAATTGGAGTTTGGGGACGAAAGCACAAAGTTTAAATTTCCTAACGTAATAGATTAAAAATTTCTTTTGTATTGCCTCGATTCTATTTATATAGATATCAGCATAGGGTGACCAGATCATTGAGGCATATTCTAAGTTAGAACGAACGAAAGAATTATAAAGTAGTAAAATTGTTTTCGTATCTTGAAAATCTTTAGCCGCTCTTTTGACAAATCCAAGCATTGATGATGCTTTGGCAGTAATACGATCAAATTGAATGTTAGATTTTGTGTAAATGTAACTCCCAAATCAATTACTTCAGAAACTCTAGTTAGCGAATCACCTAGTATTTGATATTCAAAGATTTGAGGATTCAACTTCCTATAGAGTGATAGAATTTTACATTTTTTAACATTCAAATATAGTTTATTTTCATTGCACCATTTGCTTATATTAAGAATATCTAGTTGTAAATGAAACAAATCAGCTGCCGTCTCAATGACACGATAAATTTTTAAATCATCAGCATACAAAAGAAAATTACAAAACTCAATGATGTTAGATAAATCATTAATAAATAATATGAATAAGAGGGGTCCTAAAAGGGAACCCTGAGGAACTCAAGAATAAACATATATATAATCCGATTTCTTACCATCAATCAACACATATTGAACTCGGCCAGTCAAATAGGAACATATTCATTTAATTAACACGGAATTGAATCCGTAGTGAGGTAGTTTTGATAAGATGATTTTATTTTGAATCGTATCAAAAGCCTTCTTAAAGTCAGTGAATACAACATCAACTTGACCTTCATTTTCAAGAACATTTACTGTAGAGTTAACAAACTCTACTAAATTCGTTGAAGTAGACCTGCCCTTAAAAAGCATGTTGATGAACGGTTATTTATTCTTTGCATTTAAAAATTTAACATCTACTCCCATTTTTGCAAACAGGAACTATATGTGATATTTTCCATTTCGAGGGAAATACACCAAAATTCAGCAAATTATTACATAAGATAGAGACCGGACGTGCAAGTGAACTAGCCCACAATTTCAACATTTTAGTCGGTATATGCCATCCGGACCTGAACTTTCTTTAAATGAGTTCAAGGCAAACATAATGTCCTCCACACTAATTATAGGAGAGCAAAAAGATGGTACATTACATGAGTCATCATAATCGCTATCAAAAGTCGTACTTTCGCTTGCGTATACACTTTGGAAGAATTTTTAAAATAAGTTACAAATGCCTTGGATATCGGAAGATTTTTCGGACTCTAGACACATGGTTGTTGGTAGGCCAGAGGTCTTACGTTTCAAATTGACAAATTCCCAGAATTTTTTGGGTTTGTCCCTAATAAATTGGGTCTGTCCCTCCTCTACATTAGATATATGTATCTATCATAGTTAATAGAATATTTTTTATTAAACTCAGCCTGCAGATTCCGTGCAATATCTTTATCGTTAGGTGATTTGGTTTCTTTAAATTTTTTACGCGCCTTATTTTTTCGATTCCTCAAATTAATTAGATTTTTGTCAAACCAAGACGGAAAGTTATTCTTTCCCTTTTTAATGAGAGGAATGTATTGGGTCCAACCCAAGTAGGTTTTGCCAGACATTGACATACGGCCAAGCGCTGGTCCATTAATGGTTAACAGTACTTGGCTATTGTTACTGGGCCAATACTAGAACCAATCATCGGCCGATCTATGGTTTACAGAAAATAGCCAGTATATTGTTACCTTTGAATGGCCAAGCACTGGCCCATGAATGGTAAATATTACTTGGCTATTGTTATTGGGCCAGTACTGTAGCCATGAATTTGCCGATCTATGTCATTTTTTTAAATTTCACTAGAGTATTATCCCTTTTAGAAATACATAGTTTGAAAAATTTCAGTTTTTTAGTTATCGCCTTGTCGGTTGAAAGACTATCCCATACAAGGTTGTACAACTGGTCCAGTAATGGTCCATTACTGACAGCCGGTAATGCAGCAATGGGCGAGTACTGGCAACCACGACTGGGCCATTAACATAATTTTACTGGATGATAACTTCGGACAATAAATGGTTGCCATTCTTGGGCCAAATACTGGCAACCATGACTGGGCCGTTAAAAAAAATATACATTATTATCATATGTAAATTTTAATAAATTAAATACAAACTAATTTAAAATAAAATAAATATGACGGAAAAAAATTCAAAACTCCCCATACAACTGGTTCAGTTGCAAGAATGGCTGAGTAATGGCAAACACCGCCCTGACTCCGCCAGTACTCCGCCATTAAAAAAAATATAAAATAATATTTTTTATACATAAATTTAAATAAATTATTTACAAAATAATTAAAATAAAATAGAAATGAAAATAAATTAAAACATATACCAACCTTCTCTTTATTACCATAGTCTTTCAGCCGACAAGGCGATAACTAAACTATATGTGAAGTTTTTCAAACTATGTATTTCTAAAAGGGATAATACTCTAGTGAAATTTAAAAAAAATGACAGATCGGCAAATTCATGGCTACAGTACTGGCCCAATAACAATAGCCAAGCAATATTTACCATTCATGGGCCAGTGCTTGGCCATTCAAAGGTACCAATATACTGGCTATTTTCTGTAAATCATAGATCGGCCGATGATTGGTTCTAGTATTGGACCAGAAACAATAGCCAAGTACTGTTAACCATTAATGGACCAGTGCTTGGCCGTATGTCAATGTCTGGCAAAACCTACTTGGGATGGTAATGAAGAAAAGGTTGGTATATGTTTTAATTTATTTTCATTTCTATTTTATTTTAATTATTTTGTAAATAATTTATTTAAATTTATGTATAAAAAATATTATTTTATATTTTTTTAAATGGCGGAGTACTGGTGGAGTCAGGGCGGTGTTTGCCATTACTCAGCCATTCTTGCATCTGAACCAGTTGTATAGGGAGTTTTGAATTTTTTCCGTCATTTTTATTTTATTTTAAATTAGTTTGTATTTAATTTATTTAAATTTACATATGATAATAATGTATATTTTTTTTAACGGCCCAGTCATGGTTGCCAGTATTTGGCCCAAGAATGGCAACCATTTATTGTCCGAAGTTATCATCCAGTAAAACTATGTTAATGGCCCAGTCGTGGTTGCCAGTATTCGCCCATTGCTGCATTACCGGCTGCCAGTAATGGACCATTACTGGACCAGTTGTACAACCTTGTATGGGAACCATTCATAACTATTTTGTCAAAAATTTCAACATCTGAATCGATTGAATTGTTAGAAAGAATCAAATCCCAATCAAAAGTGCTGAGATACAAATTTATGCCTTCATACCATCAATTCTATTAAAATTATAAGAAGGTAGCTCATTGACAAATTGATTAACAAGTAAAAAAGCATCATCTTTAATTGCAATTTCATACGGTTTATGGTGACTCTAATTAACTACAAATGGAGTAATGAATTCTTCCAATGATAGTAAATTACAGTCATTTGTAAAAATTGAGCCTAAAAATTTTCCAATAATGTTACAAATACTGTTAATTTGATTCAAATCACATGTTAATAATGAATCAATACAATATGAATCAATAATAAAAAATCACTATCAGCTGTAGATTTCCATTTAATATTCTGCAGGTTAAAATAACCTAATAAGATGATTTTATTACATACGCTACTTTTATCAACAATGCTATGGATACACTCACAATATTTAATGTAGACGCCCAAGTAGGTTTTGCCAGTCATTGACATACGGCCAAGCACTGGTCCATTAATGGTTAACAGTACTTGGCTATTGTTACTGGGCCAATACTAGAACCAATCATCGGCCGATCCATGGTTTACAGAAAATAGCCAGTATATTGTTACCTTTGAATGGCCAAGCACTGGCCTATGAATGGTAAATATTGCTTGGCTATTGTTAATGGGTCAGTACTGTAGCCATGAATTTGCCGATCTGTCATTTTTTGTAAATTTCACTAGAGTGTTATCTCTTTTAGAAATACATAGTTTGAAAAATTTCACATATAGTTTAGTTATCGCCTTGTCGGTTGAAAGACTATGGTAATATAGAAAAGGTTGGTATATGTTTTAATTTATTTTCATTTCTATTTTATTTTAATTATTTTGTAAATAATTTATTTAAATTTATGTATAAAAAATATTATTTTATATTTTTTTTAATGGCGGAGTCAGGGCAGAGTTTGCCATTACTCAGTCATTCCTGCAACTGAACCAGTTGTATTGGGAGTTTTGAATTTTTTCCGTCATTTTATTTTATTTTAAATTAGTTTGTATTTAATTTATTTAAATTTACATATGATAATAATGTATATTTTTTTAACGGTCCAGTCATGGTTGCCAGTATTGCCAGTCATGGTTGCCGGCCCAAGAATGGCAACCATTTATTGTCCGAAGTTATCATCCAGTAGAATTATGTTAATGGCCCAGTCGTGGTTGCCAGTATTCGCCCATTGCTGCATTACTGGCTGCCAGTTTTGGACCATTACTGGACCAGTTGTACAACCTTGTATGGGCATTGACTGACATCCCTGGTGGTATATATTATGTACAACAATTATCAAAAATGTTACTTGTGAAATATTTACTGATACACAAAGCAGCTCAGTTGTATTATATTCGGTTTCAATATCGATAATTTCATTTTAAAGAGACGAATAAACTGCAATTAATACTCCCCTTCCAGCATTTTTATGACTATTCAACGATGATATATCACAGCGATAAACATTGTAGTTATTCGTAAAAAATTGTTGAGAATAAATCCCCTTATGAAACCAAGTTTCAATTAACACATAGATTGGAAAATTTTTTGAATTAAGAAATCTGGAAAAAGATGATGATTTTGAAGCCATGCCACGTACATTTTGGAAATAGATAATCAATTCAGTAGAAAGTTTCACAGGTGATGAAGACAGCATTGATGGAGTATTCTTAGCAGTTTTAATTATTTTGCTGTTGTGTTCCCCGGAATCCCGAAATCCTTAAAAAAGGACGATTACTTGACTTAGGTTCAAATTCTTTTATAAGAACACCTGTAGGCCAAGATGAAGAAGTAAGAAGTTTCTCTTTTGATGACAAGGGCGCATTCAATTTAAAAGATACATAATCTCTATCCACTTCGCCAATAGGTTTAGGTACGAATCGAATAAATTTTAGATCAGGTAATAGCAGGTTCTCATTTAAGAATTTTTGAAAATCAACGTCCGATACTTCTTTGCTTAATCTTGAAACAAAAATCCAAATTTTTTGTTCAACAACTGATAGAAGATTAGAACCACCAGAACCTATAACGACACTAGATAGAATTGCTTTATCAGCATCTGTCAGGTTGAGCACAGATCCACTACTCGCAAGGCTTAGTACTTGCTATGCTGAATAGGCTCCTTAGACATGCATTCGGATATCAAATCAATATACTCATTGTTGAGTTCAATTGCACCATTGATCTTGTTTTTATCAATTACATCAAGATTAGAATGTGACGACAAATTAGCTAAAGAATTGCTATAAACAATCTCATTCTGATTAAGGCTTTTTGGAGTGTTGAGTGAAATTCTATCAGTTTTGAGGTGTTGTACTTCTTTGCTTAAGGTTACAATTGTTTGTTTTTGATCTTCAATTACGTCTTTCAATGCTTTGAGTTCAGTTGAAATATTTACAAGAGATTTGTTCAATTCTGCGAATTCTAGTTTGAATTTAGGTGAGATTTTAGACTGGATCATTAGTTTTATGACACCCCCGATCGCTTGAAAATCTTCAGGAGATAGAGATTTATTAGTTGATGTTAGATCAACTTCTTTATTGATTTCTTCCTCATCCAAAACGGATACATCAAAGTTGGCGTTGCTACGCCTTTTATTAGAGATGCAGTTCAGACATTTCCATTGATTTAAAATGTTTTGTTCCTTAAGATATTCTACATCAGCTTGAGTAATCTCAGCACACTTAATATGGAGTATGTGAAGGCATGCGGAACAATGGATGGATTTTGTAGATTTGGTAACCGACCGCAAACAAATAGAACAAATTACCTTCATCTTTACAAACAAATCTGCAGATTTTTATTTTGATATTATATAATTTGATAGACTTTATAAAAAACTTAATACAATTTAAGTAATTTATGATTTATGATTAGATTATCATATGTTATAAAACAGAAAATAATTTAATTTAATTTAGTTACTTATCTCTGCCACTGTACAAAATCATAAAGTATACAACTTTATAATATGTAATTACAATGATTGAATTCTGATTTTCAATTCTGGTTTGACCTATGACCAAGAGGTTTTCTGTTATTGTTTTTTGTTCACTAGTTTTTTTCCTTTAAAATTGTATAGTATATTTGTCTTTAGTTTTCACTTAAATACGAGATTGATAAAAAAAAAAAAATTTAAATAGAAAATAACACTATGAATTCACTAATAATAATAATTATATACAAGTTCAATAGGAATTAGGGAACTTATCACTGCAAAAACACAGTTATCCACTTTGATTTATTTCTCTTACTTAGTAGTTTATATTTATTGTATTTAGTTTTCACTTAAATGACCACAAAACATTTTAATCTATTCATACAACCAGTTGAATAAACATCGCTGCCCACAACTAAAAACAAGTACTCATAAAAGCCTTTTGCCGAAAACTATATAGAAATCCTTAACAGACCAAAGTTTTGATATTTCAGAGCTTTGAGATGTCAGCCCCTTCATATTTTACTGTTGTATTCACTCAGTTTTCTATCATCAATTTTAGAGAGTTTATTTTCAAGACGAGGAAAGTGGTTTAACATTTTTGCAGTTAAATCGCGTTAAAAGCTCAAATTGCTAAATTTTTTCAATAAAACTCAGAATCGTTTGAATAAGATCAGTAACAACTTTATCTTTTCCTTATAATGCTAGGTTGGGAACTGCAGCTTCTACACAATACACAGTCATTAATCCATTGATCATCCTTTAATTCCGGATAGGGTTTTTCTTTGAAAAAATTTGCTGATAGGTGGGGAAATAGTTAATTGTTTGTTATAATTAACGAAAGTTATCCCATTTTTCGATATTTTGGATTAAGAGCTGGTAATTTACTGGTAATTTAATTTCAACTTTATTACAATTTTAATAAATTTTTGAATGTTTTTAAATTTTTTCGTTTCTTTTCAAGAGCCGCACTCTTGAGTGGCTCGAGTGCCGCAATTCGGCTATGTGTTATATATACGATTGTTAACTATTTTTAAAATTTCTTCAAAGGCGTTGCAATCGACTTACAACGCCAGGTGAACACTCATACTACATTCGTATTTACGAAACCACTAAATTCCACTACGACCACGTGAACAAGATAATAGAAAAGCATTTCTAAAACTTATTTCTAAGGAGGAGTGTTAATCTGGCAACATTACAATGTTGTGAAATGTGAAGTTTTAAAGTTTGTTATAATTGTATTTATTTTATTGTTGTTCGCTGTATAAGCAAAAATTTGCAATAAACGCTCTCGTTGTAGTGTAGAAAATTCAGCCTTTCAATTAATAAATATAAATGCTAACCCTCTTAGAGATGGAGAAAAAATTATTTAAAAATTGAATTTTTTTTCAGTTTAATTATGTTTTTTGGTCTAAAACTTTTAGAAACGCGTACTGACAGGTTCAAAAAACTTGTTTTTTAAATTTGAATCTAATCCCATACTGGAAAGTTGCTGAAAAATTGATGACAAAATTCAACCCAACACAACTGTCAAATCTCAAGTTTAATAAAAGTGTGTAATAATAATAGTAATAATAATAATAAAAAAAGTCCAAGCGGCACGTATATCCGCTAGAAATAGGTAGATTTCGAGATCAGACAGTTTTGTGTGCCAGTAGAATCTGATGTATCAGATTAGTTTAAACAACACAAACTAATTTCAAACAAATATCGATATGTCATATGTCGTCCAATTACTGCAAAATATCAAAATAGTTTATTTCTAAGAAAAAAAATTAATTTCTTCTATTCAAACCTTTTTATTTTTTTTTATTGACTATTATAAGGTTTTTGGAAATTGTAGTTATGGATTGTTGCAAGTGATTGTGATTGAAGTGATTGAAGCCAACAAGTTTAAAAAAAAAAAAAAAAAAAAACCTCTAACTGCAGAGGTTTATATTTATAAGAAACGGCTTAAAATGTTTCCACAGATTTTAAATTTATGAAGTTTTAAAAAATATTAGTATCCAAACGGCCGTTATAACGGATTAAAAAAACGAATTTTTTTTCTAGAATAAAGCCTCTAGTTATTTAACCATGTAACAGATTTTTCTGATTTACGAACTTGTCCAAGATATTAATAAAACACATATGTTTACGTAAGGTTTTTTGATCTGGCTCTACAAATGCGACCGTGAGAGTGCCGGTTGATTCAAACGCGTTTTACAAGCTTTTTTGTTGAAGGCGCTCACTCAGAAACCTCCAACTGCAGAGGTCTTTATTTTGAAAGAAACTGATTAAAAAGGTTTCAAAGATTCTAAATTTATGAAGTTCTTAAAAATATTAGAATCTAAACGGCCGTTATAACGGATCTAAAAAATATAGTTTTTTCTAGTATAAAGCCTCTAGTTTCTTAACCCTGTGTCGGATTTGACTGATTTACGAACTTGTTCAAGATATTAATAAAACGCACGTTTTAAGAAAGGGATTTTTAATCTGGCCTTACAAATGCGACCGTGAGAGTGCCGGTTGTTTAAAAAAAAAATTTTTTTTTGCAAACTTTTTTGTTGGAGCCGCTCACTCAGGAACCTCTTACTGCAGAGGTCTATTTTTAAAACAAATTGATAAAAAAGATTCGAAAAATTTTATATTTGTTAATTTTTTTAAAATATTAGTATCCAAACGGCCGTTATAACGATTTTAAAAAATAAATTTTTTTTAGAAAAAAGGCTCTAGTTCCTTAACCACGTGTCGGATTTCGCTGATTCACGAACTCGTCCAAAATATTAATAGAACACACATGTACAGAAAATTTTTTTGATCTACCTCAACAAATGCGACCGTGAGAGTGCCGGTCGTTTTCGTTATATCTCATATCGTGTATATATATATATATATATATATATATATATATATATATATATATATATATATATATATATATTTATATATATATATATATATATATATATATATATATATATACATATATATATATATATATATATATATATATATATATATATATATATATATATATATATATATATATATATATATATATATATATATATATATATATATATATATATATATATATATATATATATATATATATATATATAAATTTTTTTTTTTTTGTTTTTTCGTCTCCGCTTATCATATATAGTCGTTTGGCACAAAAATTTTTCCGAAATTCCGAGATGAAGCCCATTGCAATAGGTAGATTTTTATATGAAATCTACCTAAAACATTGTCCTATTTCCAATCGAAATACTGTTGTTAAGTCTAAAGTAAATTTTTTTCATGGAAATAGTTACGTATTGAACTACTGTGCATGGGAATTGGAATTTTTTGCCAGAATTTTGTCTTTGTTTGAATAATAAACTGTTAGCTGAGATGGGGTAGTCATTAGTTTAATTTTTTTTGCAGCTTTCAACTTAGAATAAAAATTCGAATTGAAAATTATAATGTTTCTTCTCTTATTTATTGCATTTAAAATTAATTATAATATAAATTTAAATTTATTGATATAATAGTGTCAGAAAAATAAGTCATTAAAACGAACATTATTCATTTGAATTTAATGAGATGTGAAACCCCCCCAAAAACGTCTTACCTCAATTCTAGTGCGAACTTAAGCGATTGGCAACGAAATACAAATTTGTTTTAGGATGGCCAACTTACCATCATAAATCAATTATTGTGTCTTTGTCTGTCATAATTAAATTCTTTTATCATGTTTTATTTATGAATAAATTTAGTTGAAGTGACTTACATTTCTTAGCTACATAATGGTTAGATCCATTGATATTGTATAGATAAAAAACAAACTCAAATCTTGAATTAATTATTATCAATTTGATTTTTTATAATAATGTATTTATTTCATAATTTTTATAGCATTAATTTAATTTTAAATAATTTAAATGTTTAGATTTGTTTAATAATACCTGTATATTAATGTAATTATATTTTTAAATAATAATTCTAGTAAAACATTCATAAATTGAACATTCAAATTTATTTTAAATTTTTATTTTAAACTTCATATTATATTTAATTAAATATACAATATATATTTTAGATGAAAAAAGAACATAAAACTTTAATTTTTTTCAATGAATTTACATTTATAAAATTAACCCAAATGCTTGATGTTTAGAGTAGATTATTCTAATTAATTAGTAAAGTAATAATTTTTACATTAAATTCAATATTTTTATTTAAATTATTTTTCAATTTATTTGGTCTAATAAATATAATACTTTTAATTTATTTTATACGTACATTGGTCAAGTTTTAATTATAACGATTATACTAAGAGTACTCGTTTAATTAATAATATTTAACATTTAAAGGATTTGTATGTATTTAAAGTAACCGATTTCAAAGATAGAAATAGAATTGATTTATACAAAAAACGTAGATTTGTTTATTTATATATTTACAAAATATTGTACAATTTTAGCTACTATAATATAATATAAATTATATTGAAATACAAATACCTTTGATAAATTGATTCAAATAAAAGAAGCGAAAATGCATGTTAGAGGAAGCGCTTTGAAGTAGTAAAGATCAATTGTGATACAAAATAAACTTAATTTCTACCTTTACCATTGTAGATATTTGTAAAATTGTATAGTAATTATTTTGAATTACGTGAATATTTTAGAAGACTATAAATTTTGTTGTCGTTATGAAACTTTAACATATATTTGACTATTACTTTAAACCTTATCTTAAAGGCCTGACAAATGTTAAATTCACTATATTTAAATTGAATCACATTTTGGTTTTCATCAACTATCTATTTACAAAAGATTAGGTTTAAACTAAAATTCAAATTATCATCAATAGTAAAGTTGTTGCAATGATATGACAATCGGTTTGAGGGAAACTTTACAGCAAAACAAATGAATAATATAAATAATTAAAAAACTCGGATGAATTGGAGCTATAAAAAATGTTGTTGCAACATAAAACTTGACACTCATGCCATTCTAAAAGCTAACAATTTTTGCTATTGTGCGAAAGTAAGGGACTGGTTAGCTAAGATCCAAAATGTTTAAAACTTTAAAATTGTTACGAGTTCAATTTATTTCAGTTCAATAAATTTGAGAGTATTTACTTTTCCTCTGGTAGACAATTGGTAGACAAGCGAGCTCATTAAAATGATGGTAAACACAATGTTCTTGACTAGACGAAGAATGAAATATAAAATTTAATTGACCTTGGTCAATGTATTAATATTCATTCAAATTATGAGCATGAAAAGGTTCTTTCCAGTGTAAATACAGTTTTATACAGAGCCCGATAAAAAGAAAATGATTTGTGCGAGTAAAAACTTATAGAATCTTAAGTAAAAGTTTTTGTCTTTTTATATAGATATATTGTGTGTTATTATGTACGTTTTGCCTGATGTTTTTGCAATCAACGTTTTGGTTCTACAGCTACTGATGGCATACTACAGCTAGCAAATATGGTTATGGTTCGGATTAAGTATTGTTGTTTTGCAATAAAGAGGATTTAATAAAACCAGGTAGTTTTACTTAAAATTTATTGATCGTATCAGTAGGAGATTGAGAATTACACACACCTAATTGAGGTATGGTTCTATTTGGAGATGGAATTCATAACAGATAATATCATTAGCTGAAGGGTTTTACTTTAATATATATTTATTCCAACCAACAAAATTTAAACTTGTTTTATAAAAATAAATTTGTGCTGTTTTACTTTTTATCTGCAGAACAGAACATTTGATTGCGCTCGGTAAATTAATTGAAAATGATAATATTATAAAAGAATATAAATATCAACTTTTCTTTCTTAGTATTCATAGTAATTCAGACATGTATCAATCTATTGAGATCCAATCATCGGTTCCTGGCGTATTTCCGATTTCAATTTTACAAACTCTTTTGCCACTTCATCATTATTTCTTTGTGATAATATTCGAAGAATAGTCCATCCTGTTTCATCCATTTGAATTCGTTTTGCTAATGATAGCCAGCATGCGCATGAACCCTGTTTTAAGAAATTAAAAAATATTATTTATTTGTAACAAAAAACGTTGATTTGTGGCTTATACTTGTTCAACTATATCTTTTAATGGTAATACTGCTACACCAACTAATCGATCTTCACGAGCAAAACAGTAGTCTTTCACACAAATATGAAGCTCGAAGAAATCTAATTGCTCTTCATTACCAATCATACTGTAGAAATAAATAATAAATTTTAATAAATAATTAAAATAATTGATTGTTGAAGCTTTTATTAAAACATCAATTTTGTTCAACTTACAAATGAAAAGATTCGTTATATTTTGGTGACCAATTATTAGATTTAGACTTTGTAGCATGCTTCCGCTTCTTGTCTTGTAAATTTGGTCCAATTAAATTTATTTCAACAAATGGTCTAAACATTCCTGATTGTATTGTCCATTTTAAATCGTTGGCCGCTACCACTATAACGAAATAATTAAATTAATAATTAAGCACAAATAAAAATCAAAATAACTAAATAAATTAAATCAATAATTTAAATAAATAAATTATTGTTGATATAATCCACAAAACAATCTTATATTTGTATATATTTTATAACTAAAAAAAAAGTGTATGTTTGTCTGCCGGCTGGCCGTCCGCCCGTGACAACCGAAGAAGTCTAGAAAACCGCTTTACGGATTTCAAAAATTTTTTTTTAAAAATAGGTTTACTCAATGGGAAGAGCCGAAAGGACGATGTGTTCGATAACTGTACCGAAAGTGTGTCGAAAAATCGTCAAGTGTCAAAAATTGTCAAAAACGTTCATTTTAAGTGATTACGAATAGAAACATTGAATTTGAAGAAATATTGATGGTCGGGATTGGTATGTGAGACCAAAAACTAGATTATTGCATTATAAGTTTGTCAAAAAAAGGTTGTGAAGTGTGTCAAAAGAAATATTTTTATATATTTTTAACTTATGTTACCGTTTTCACCCGATATATCTGTGCATAACAATATAAATGATGTATCTTTCAGTAACAATAACTCTTTCAAAATTATGTATCTAAATGCCCGAAGCTTAAAAGATAAGGTAGATGAAATATTGCTTATAATAAACTCATTAAAAACTAAAATAGACATAATCGCAGTTACTGAACAGCAACTAAATGTAGAAAATTCAAAGCTCGTTAATCTTAATACAGGTGTCCCTTGAATTATGCGGTAGTTTGGGACCGTTAAAACAGCGCACAATTCAAAAACGTATAATTCGAGACTAAGAGTACATACAAAATTACGGGTTTGGTACCAAAGAAAAATATTTATGATCATGAAAAGCTATATTTAGTTTTTACTATTATTTGTAAATAAAAATATTTTTCATTCACTTGAAAATCAAACTGTTTATGTATTAGAACACGTAAAACCGATAATATAGTTATGTATAAAATAAATCTCTAATTTGACATTTTTAATTCGTTAATTTTACATTATCGTCCTCGCTTTTGTGACAAAAATTTAGTTGTCAGATTCTGTTGTATTGTAGATGTTTTTATGACGCCTTCTATACCGCAAACATTTACTGTAGGAGCAGAGACTATAGTTTTGAAACTTATGAAATTTGTTAGTAGTAATTGCTTTTTAGAGAGATCTGTCTGTTTGTTGCATTCAAAGTATGGAGAAAAATCATTGAAATTTCATTGAAATGACGTCGTTTCGGGTTCTGGCATCGTCATTCTCGTCGTCGTCATTCTAGTCACACAAATCTTAGTTTTCAAAGATTTTCAAATCATCAATTAAATTAAATTGATCGCTTTTATTTAGGTCATAAATTCTTGCATATTAGAACAAGTTTTTTTGTCAAATTTATCTTCTCCAATATTATAACAATGCACCATATGTGCAAAGTTCCTTAGTTCAACTTGAGCTTTTGTTACGAGATTTAATATATCGACTCTGACTAGCCATTGTTTTTGTTCAGGAGCTCTTAGGTGTAAATGGCTTTAATTCTATAATAGAATTTACAATGAACTTTATGCATTTTCTCATGGTATAATTCTTCCATGTATCTCAAGAGTTATCTAATTTATCCAGAAATATGCAAATACTACTCGCAAACATATTTGAAACTCTGCTCTAAATATTTTAATCTCTACTAAAATTTGTAATTCTCTACTCTGATGGCTGCAGAATAGTTTTATTAGGTGGTAAAAAATAAATTTAATGTTTGAATGGTTGAGATCCGTTGAATGCCAAAAGTATTATTAATGGTGATCAACATTTTAAAACCTTTTTTTTAACTTCTGGGAACTACAAGAAGGGATCATTTTTTCATATCAAAATGTTTGAAAGCTTGAGAAAAACCAAAGATGAATGAGGAAGGATTTTGCTATAAGACCGCTTAATCCATTACTTTATAGAAATAAAGAAATGCGACCTCATGCGAATTAAAATCTTTCTACTTTTTTCTTGCTTTAAGAATTGATATATGTGTGTAATCTTTCAGGTATTTGTCCGCTTTAATTATAATCTACTGTTGTGGTAAGAATAATAGTGCACCCTGGCAAAAATTCTTGTAGGAATTTTTGTTCGGATCTTACATGAACTTTGAAAGATCCTATGTGAATCTTGTATGATCTTGCAAACTTCATGTCCCAATTCTCTACAAGAAATGATCATGATCACGTAAGTTCCTACCCTGGCAAAAATTTTGTAGGAATTTTTGTTAGGATCTTACATGAACTATAAAAGATCCTTACATGAACTTTAAAAGATCCTATGTGAATCTTGTATGATCTTGTAAACTTCTTGTCCCAATTCTCTACAAGAAATGGTCATGACCATGTAAGTTCCTATATAATTTTCCTACAAGAATTTTTGCCAGGGAGCTGTCCATCAAAGTTACATAAATAGTAACATTTCACGGCCTAGGTTTCACAACAACATGCGCTCAGCGGTGTTGATGTACCCAAATATATTATACTGAGAATATAAAAACATGTAAAAATGTACATATTTATTTGAATAAAGCAAAGAGGAGATAATGCAAAATCGGAGAATGTGCGTACATAAAATGAATACGTATTTGTTAGGTGTATTAAAAGTTGTAGCGAAAAGTTTAATCGCACTAAACTAAAATATTGCGCACAATTTAAAATTTTGACGCAAATTTTGAACCGCATATAACCAAAATCACATAATTCAAGGGTTACCTGTACTTATAATGCTGTTTACAGTTGTCGACCAGAAAAAAAAGGTGGTGGTGCACCAATTTTCCTGAAGAACAATATCAACTACAAAGTTCTTTTCAGTTTTAGCGATAATAACAATAACTTTATTAGTTTAAACATTACAAATCACAACAACCAACTCTGCAATGTAACGAACATCTATCGGTCTCCTAATAACAACAAAAAGAGTTGCGAACAATTTTTTGAAAAGTTAGATGAAATTTTGATCAAAATTGAAAATATTCATGCATTTATTTGCGGAGATTTTAACATTATCACTATTCACCCTGATAACTTTGCCAAAACTTATCTAGATATTTTGCAAATAAATAATTTCTATTTATGCAATAAATCCACGGCCACACGATCTGCTGCGGGTACGTGTTTGGATCATATATCAACTAACTGGATAAACCAAACCATAAAAATAAATCTGGTCCCGTATGACTTGTTTGACCATCATATAATTTTTTTAGAAAATGTAACACAAAATTTCAATTATGTAAAAGAAAATGAAAAACGAGATTTGCAATATGTAAACTACAAACAGCTTGCAAAATTGATCGACGAATTCCCTTTAGATCTACACAATTAAGAAACAGAATTAAGAATTAAGAATTTATTTAATTTATTAATTTAATTAAGAATTTAGAAACAGTTATCTGGACTAATTGAAAAAATTATCAATAGGTCTACTGAACAAGGGATTGTGCCCGATAAATTGAAAATTAGTAAAAATATTTTGATACATAACAATGGCTGCAAGAAGGATTTCAAAAATTATCGATCTATAAGTCTTCTACCAATCACACACAAAATTATGGAGGGACATGTTCACCATTTCCTGGTAAAAATGATTTCGGAAAACATATTGTTGAATCATAATCAATATGGTTTCTGAAAATATAGCAACACACAGTCAGCACTATTTGATGTCATTTCCAATATACAGTATTCTTGTGATCAAAAGAAAAAGGTTGGACTAATCTTTATAGATCTTAAAACAGCGTTTGATACTGTCGATCGTAAACTACTGTTAAACAAACTTTTTAACATGGGCTTCAAGGGAAATTCCTACCGGTGGTTTGAAAGTTATCTGAATGGTAGGTTCCAGTTTCCTTTTGAAGGTGGAACTCATAGTTTTCTTGAAGAAGTAGTGTTTGAAGTTCCTCAAGGGAGTATTTTGGGATCAATACTTTTTAATTTATATGTTAGTATTTTCGCTAGTGCAAACTTACACGCAAAAATGTTTTTATATGCAGATGGCATTGTGATTGTGTATACTGAGCATAATAACTTAGATATGAAACAACATATGAACGCTGATTTATTAAAACTCTCAGATCTCTTAATCAAAAACCATTTAACTATAAATATAATGAAAACCAAATACATGATTATAGGAAATGGTGCTAACATTCATCTGAATATCCAAGTATCGGATGAATATGTAAGTAAAGTCAGTGAATATAAATACCTTGGAGTTATTATTGACGCAGATATGTCTTGGAATGCACAGTTTCACAATATTAGAAAACGTTGTGCTCCAGTAGCTGGTGTATTTAAAAGAATTGAAACATTGGTACCAGACAATCTTAAAAGAGGAATATATTATTCACTTTTCCACTCACATATAACATATAGTATTTTAATTTGGGGCGCCCGTACAAAACTAAAATTCAAAAAATACTATATATCCAAAACAAAGCTATAAAAAATATGTACGGCTTTCCTAAGCTAACACCAACCATTGAGATTCACACATCGACTAATATTCTTTTTGTGAAGCAATTATATAGTTACGTTGCGGTGCAACATGTTTATGATATTATAAACCAACACATACATTCAAACACCGATTTGCTATTTAACTCTCACATACACGAACATACAACTAGAACTAATAGAAGGCTTCGCAACATTAAGATTAACTCAACAGTATTTGGATCTAATTCAACTTTATATAATGCAATTAATAAACTCAACAAATTACCTACTAATATATGTTAGCTTTCAATTTCTTAATTTAAAAAAGTCCAAGCGGCACGTATATCCGCTAGAAATAGGTAGATTTCGAGATCAGTCAGTTTTGTGTGCCAGTAGAATCTGATGTATCAGATTAGTTTAAACAAAACAAACTAATTTCAAACAGATATCGAACAAATTTTAAAAAGAAAATGAGCTACCTATAAGCAAACTTATATCTATCCAATTTTGCAACAAACAAATATCAAATCTACCACAGAACATGTGTGTGACAATTTATGACACAAACCTACTCTATATCATATGTCGTGCAATTACTGCAAAATATCAAAATAGTTTATTTCTAAGAAAAAAAATTAATTTCTTCTATTCAAATCTTTTATTTTTTTGACTGTTATAAGGTTGACATTGACTGTTATAAGGTTTTTGGAAATTGTATTTGGGGATTGTTGCAAACTTTTTTGTTGAAGCCAACAAGTCAAAAACCTCTAACTGCAGAGGTTTATATTTATAAGAAACGGATTAAAATGTTTCCACAGATTCTAAAGTTATGAAGTTTTTAAAAATATTAGTATCCAAACCGCCGTTATAACGGATTAAAAAAACCACTCCACAAATGCAACCGTGAGAGCGCCGGTTGATTCAAACGCATTTTGTGTTTTACACGGTTGTTTCAAAAAAAAATTTTTTTTTGCAATTTTTTTTGTTGGAGCCGCTCACTCAGGAACCTCTAACTGCAGAGGTCTATTTTTAAAACAAATTGATAAAAAAGATTCCAAAGATTCTAAGTTTGTTAGCTTTTTTGAAATATTAGTATCCAAACGGCCGTTATAACGGTTTTAAAAAATCAATTTTTTTCAGAAAAAAGCCCCTAGTTTCTTAACCACCTGTCGGATTTTGTTGATTCACGAACTTGTCCAAGATATTATTAGAACACATAAGTACAAACATTTTTTTTGATCTACCTCAACAAATGCGACCGTGAGAGTGCCGGTCGTTTTCGTTATATCTCATATCGTTTATATATATATATATATATATATATATATATATATATATATATATATATATATATATATATATATATATATATATATATATATATATATATATATATATATATATATATACATATATATATATATTGTAAAAAACTTCGTCCAGAATGGGTTAATTTTATTTACTCATTCATTAATTAAAAGTTAACTCCTTTTTCAATCTTTTACTTGTATTGCAAATTGTATTGCATAAATTAATGTAAATTAAATTTGTTATACAAATGTTTACATTAATGAATTAAAAGGAGTTACCTAATACATTTTGCATAAATTAAATTTGAGTTCGCTAATACAAATGCAAGTATGAATGAAAACAGGTGTGGCCTATTTCAGATGTACGGACTACGTAGTATTGATTTCTAGTGGATTATAGAAGTTTCGATTTATTTATTTTTCGATATAAATAAGCAAACAAAAATATCAGATAGTCAGTTTTACTTTTGCAATTAAAAGTGTTTATAAATATTCGCAAGTTTAAGGAATAATCGTTGGTATCTGAGCCTGGGTACTAATAGAGAAAGAATCTGAACTTAGTGGAATAGTAAATACAGATTTTACCATTCCCAATATTATTGATTCAAATTGTAGAAAAGCGGTGAAGTTTAGTGTACATAAATTGGAGACCCTGGAATTTATTGTAAGGAAAAACGGAAGCTGCTGTAATTTGATGACAAATAAAGTTTGAGATTCTGTTAACTAAAGATCTGTCTTTTACTGTCGTGTTTGTTCAATAATCAAAAAGAACCAACGAAGAGTCCTTACAATATATATATATATATATATATATATATATATATATATATATATATATATATATATATATATATATATATATATATATATATATATATATATATATATATATATATATATATATATATATATATATATATATATATATATATATATATATATATATATATATATATATATATATATATATATATATATATATATATATATATATATATATATAAGGTAAATGTCCAAATTGCGGATCGTTTTTTTCGTCTTAAGGTTTTGAAAGTTCCTACAGTAAAATGTGTATTTATAAAAATACAAATTTGCTTCCCATTACTAAGTTTGTATAATATTTTCTGAATTTAGTTAAAAATAACTCGTAATTTATATGCGAATTGTTCAGAATTTAGCAAAACATTACTTAATTGCAATGTCCTTAATGTGGATCGCCTTAAAAAATTGTATTCCCTAAAGCGGATCGTTTGCTGTCCCAAATGTGGATCTCATTAGAGATTCTCTATTCGTTGCACAAAAACAAATAATTTTATGGGAAAAAATTGTTCATTTTTTTAAAGGATATCCTGAAATACACGCAAGATTTGAATTTGCCGTCATTTATGCGGTTAAGTGTTTGTAACTACAAAATAGTAGTTTGTGCTACAAGTTTTGAAATGAAGATTTTTTCAGCACTAGTTTTAAGTTTTCAATACGAGCGAAGCATGTGCTGAAAATAATTCATTTCAAAACGAGTTGCACACAACGTTTTCTGCACTTAAGTACCACAATAGACAAAAAATATAAAAAAATTACAAAAAATCACTACAAAAAAACTACGCGAAGTATTGATCGATCAACAATGCCTTGGTAATATGCAATTTGGGTTATATTGACAACCATTTGATATCTGACAGCCAATACGGTTTTAGAAACAAAAGATCAACAACCGATCTATTGAACTATGTGGCACATATTTGGAATAGCGTACTTGAGAAAGGTGGTGAAACGTACGTAATCGCATTAGACATCTCAAAAGCATTTGATCGAATTTGGCATGCCAACTTGATCAACAAGCTCGTTGCGTACGGTTTTCATCCCGCAGTCGTGAAGTTGATTCAAAATTTTCTGTCTAACCGATACATCTCGGTATCTATAGATGGCTTTTCTTCTGAGTCTAAACTAATTAACGCTGGTGTACCCCAAGGCTCAGTTTTATCTCCCACTTTATTTTTAATTTATATCAACGAACTGTTGCAAATCACCAGTAACCCAATAAATAGTTTTGCAGATGATAGTACACTGCACAAGTCATTCGTCCCCCTATCTTCAAAGGGTAAAATGCATGAACGAATAAATCCCGCCCGGAGAGACGCTGCCATAAATGTAAACGAGGACCTAAAAAAAGTCGCCGATTGGGGTGACAAAAATTTGGTCAATTTTAATTCCACCAAAACACAGCTATTGATTGTTTCCAGATCAAAGACCGAGTTTCCCAATGATATTTCAATTAATATGTGTGACGACCAAATAGGCGAATGTGAAAGCATTCGTTTATTGGGAGTCACAATATCCAATGACTTACTCTGGAACGATCATATAATGGCCATGGCAAAGAGCGCGTCAAGAAAACTCGGCCTCCTCAATAGATGTAAAAAATATTTTACTCCGCATCAATTACTCCACATTTATAAGTCCTATATTCGTCCCTGTATGGAGTATTGTTGTCAAGTTTGGGGCGCTGCATCTGTTACTATCCTGGCTCTTTTGGACTCTGTTCAAAAGCGAGCTATACGAATTGTTGGTGATCGAGATTTAACATTAGGTCTTGATTCCCTGCAACATCGTCGCACTGTTGCTGATCTCGTTGTTTTTTATAAATATCGTCACCAGCAGTGCTCGGATGAAATCAGGTCCATAATGCCTCAGACATATGTTTTTCCCCGTTTTACTCGTCAATCGGTGTGTGCGGGCGGTCGAACTGTCAAGATTACTCACTGTCATAGTAATAGAATGCAAAGAGATTTCTTTGTGCGTACATCGTACACATGGAATGCTTTGCCCGAATCAATAGTCTCGAGTGCTTTCAATCCACAAAAATTTAAAAAAAGCGTCCACCTATACCTCAAGACGCATGTTGTTGTGGGACCTACGTCTTAAAAGGTATCTATGTGTTGTTGTGACACATTTTGTAATTCCTACTACACAACACTTCTTATTAAAAAAAAAAAAAAAAAAAAAATATGCAAGAAAAAAACGTCATTTGTTCTTGATTGTTCCCACACTACAAACGTGTTTTCATTTCGCGTGTATTTTATTGAGAAATTGCAAAAAATGAGCTCAGGGGAGGATTCCGATTTGGAAGGAGCAGCAGAAAATGCTTTGCAAGGTTTATTGCCGGTAATATCCAAAGAAAAATACGAAAAACGTATCGAGCGTTCAAACAATGGTGCTGTGAAAAAAATTTAAAGCGATTGAAGAAAATAAGTTGCTTGCTTATTTCGATACCGAGATGAAACAATTCCAATCGTCAACTACATGGAGCATTTACTCAATGTTAAAATCCACGTTGAACGTGGAGGACAACAACGATATCTCAAAATTCAACAATTTTCGAGTTCTTTTGAAGCGCAAAAATGACAATTATTTTGCGAAGAAGTCAAGAATCTTCACCATTGAAGAAATCTACAAATTCCTGAAGGACGCTCCCGACGATGTTTATTTGGCTACGAAGGTAAAATTTGCTGATAATTTTTTTGTTTCATTTTCCTAACCTCACAATTTTAAGGTGGCTATGGTGCTTGTCGACGAAGCGAATTGTTGAATTTGAACGTAAAGGATGTCGAATACATGGACAATGGCATTAAAATTACCGTACCGAAAACGAAAACCAAAATCATTCGACAATTTGTCATCAACGAAGGAAGTGATCGGGACTTAAATTCGGTTGACATTTTCAAGATGTATTCAGGACTACGTCCTCATGGCGTTATCACCGACAGATTCTTTTGGGTTTTCGTAAAGGCAAATGCATCAAACAGCCGATCGGCATTAATACGATTGGTGGCTATCCGAAGACAATTGCAATTTTCTTAAATCTTTCGTCACCGGGTGAGTACACTGGTCATTGCTTCCGTCGATCGTCTGCATCCTTATTGGCAGAGATTCGGGTGTGAATTTAACTACAATTAACCAACATGGTGGTTGGGGGTCTGATAAGGTTACAGAAAAATACATTCAACATTCGCTCAACAATAAACGTAAAATTGCTGACAGCATCATGGGTTCGAAAATTGTTAGAGCTGATAACGTTTCAACGACCTCATCAACCACTGCTCAATCCAGTGAATCAATCATTGAAAATGGGAATGTTTCAGCCGGTACAACTGTTTCAATATTTTCGAGTCAAACAAGCGAACAAACGAACAAACTTGAAAGTGGTTGGAGAGCCTTTGCCTCAGCCACCGATTCCTGGAGGATATTCATTCAATAACTTGCACAATTGCTCTTTCTACTTTGGTCAAAAGTAATGTTTTCATTCATTTCTACTTTATTAATAAAAATGTTTACCAACACAAACACACCGTTTCGTCTTTTAAATTGGCAACAGTGCGGAAATGAAAAAGCAGTGCTGAAATGAAAAATCAGTGCGGGAATAACTCACTTTTCCGCACTCAAATGAGTTTCGATATATGTCGTATTGTGGTACTCGAGTGCAGAAAACAACTTAACGTATGATAGTTTAGGTTTAGTAAAAATAACACGAGAGTACAACGCGTTTTTTAATTATTGAACAATATTTAAAAAAATACAATAAGTTTGGCGGCACAGTTCGCAAATTTCGTGCAAAATATTATGGTTAGCATGTTAATTTAACTTCGTCAACTAGAAAGCTATTGAAAAGTAATTGAAAATTTAGAGAAGTAATTGAGTAATTAAAAAATTCAGAAACAGTTGGTTTATTTAATGGAAGTAAGCAACATTCACCGGTTGTAACAAAGACGTTGAATTCGGTAGGAGAGCGATCACTATGATGAAAATGATTTTAGGACCAACATGACATGGCGTTAAAAATTAGTTCAGTTCAGAATGATCACGAATAGGGAATTCGTTTCAAATGTATGTTGACTTCGGGGAACCATTTTCATAATATAGTTTTGGCGACTTGTGCACGAATATTTACTAAATATTGTGTCACTCTTTTAGATTTTTTTTTTTTAAATTTTGTACCGCGGAGCGACCTATTAAGAGAAATTCTTATGCAAGTGAAACTTGAATAAAATGAGAAATTCTTATGCAAGTGAGACTTGAATGCAACATTATTTGGGCATATGGTTATTCTAGGTCTCCTGGTCATCTCTTGCAGTTTTGAAAAAATACTTGTTGCGCCTTCTTTTTATCAGCGTTTAGATTTTTTAGGTGGTTATATAATGTAGTTCTGCTTTATTGACTGTATGAATGGTCATTCCATTCTTTACAACGTCTAGAACGCATTTTTCCTTTCATCAACAAAATACAAAAAATTAATTTTAACCAAGATCTTCATTCGGTACAAAAGAATTTCATACAAGTTTCTAATTCGGATCGCGCGGTCCACATTAGAGACATCGATGCGATTTTTAAACATTGAGTTCTTTCTAAAGCTTAGTTAAAAAAACCTGGCATATCAATTATTTTTAATTACAAATACCATCAGAAACAAGCTGGCCTTAGTTAGACCTACACTTTTTTGTTTAGTTTAATGCGAATTTTATCAAAAAACATGCCTATCGAACAGTGAATTCAGTTAAGCGTTTCAACAAATTCATTTTCAAAAAATTAGAAATATATTTAGAAAAACCTAGATCCGAATTCGCTCAGGTTGAAAATACGTCTAGTCTGATATTAACTGTAATTAAAGTTTTATTTTTACTGATGTTTTTGTAATAGTAAATTCGAATAAAAAATTGCGAGGATTTGAACTTAAATTGAATCGCACCGATCCACAATTGGGCAAGATCGAAAATACGATGTACATAATGTGAACCTACTCAAATTATACCTTAATTAATTTGTTTTTGAAAATAATGATTTTTTAGAATAAATTGTATATATATACCTACTTAGCCGTAAAAATAAAAAAACACTAAGTTTAATTACACAGTCTTAAAAGCTTATTTTAGTAAGACACGTTCCTTAAGAAAAAATCAACAAAATGTCAATTTGACTGTTTTGTATTTCGTACTGCCGAAGCAGTGAATATCTAAGTGATAAAACTAATGTTTGTAAGTATTTTATCCCGCTCAAAATCTGACACAGGCAATATTGGACTTGAATTTATATTTCTTGATAATTTAAACCATGTCAAGTATGTCAAAAGAATGATTTCATTTATTTTTTTAGCAAATTTTTTGAAAAAAAAGTTAGCTGTTTGTATGACGTAAATGTGACATGGAAATTTTTGAATTTGTTATAGTTTTTGAAATGTTTTTGGAATTTTGAAAAAACTTTGTATTTTTGATTTTGTTATAACTTTTGCAATATTTTTAGAATTTTGGAATAAGTTTTAATTTTTGGTTTTGTGATAAGTTTTTAAAATTTTGAAATAAAATAGAATTTTTGAATTTGTGAATTATATATATATATATATATATATATATATATATATATATATATATATATATATATATATATATATATACATATATATATTTTTAGAATTTTAAAAAAGGTTTCAATTTTTGATTTTGTAAGAATTTTTGGAATATTTTTAGAATTTTGAAAAATTTTAAATATTTTGATTTTATTATAATTTTTGGAATTTTGAAAAAAGTTTCAATTTTTGATATTGTTATAATTTTTGCAATATTTTTAGAATTAAAGTTTGAATTTTTGAATTTTAAGAATTTTTGGAATATTATTAGAATTTAGAAAAAATTTAAATATTTTTTTTTTAAATACTAAGTGTTGTGTTATAGGGTATACAATATGTGTCACAACAACACATAAATACCTTTTAAGACCTAGGTCCTACAACAACTTGCACTTTAAGGTGTTGATGAACGCTTTTTTTAAACATCTGCGGATTGAAACCACTTGAGACTATGGATTCCGGCAGACTATTCCATTTGTATGCAGTTTGGACAAAGAAGTCTTTCTGCGATCTCCCAGTATGGTAGCGAGGGATCTTGACCGTTTGACTGGTTAGCCGATTGCCGAGTGAAACGGGGGTAAGAATAAGTTTGAGATATGATGCTGCTAATTTCATCTGAACACTTTTGATGACGATATTTGTAAAAATCAACGAGGTTTAGCAACAGTGCGACGATGTTGTAGGGAATCAAGTTTTGATGTCAAAGATCGATCAGCCACAATTCGCATAACCTGCTTTTGAACAGAGTTTAAGAGGGCCAGGATGGAAACAGAAGCAGCACCCTAAACTAGGCAAGAGTTCTCCATACAGGGACGAATATAGGACTTATAAACATGGAGCAATTGATATGGAGTGAAAATTTGTTTGCATCTATTTAGGAGACCGGGTTTTTTAGTCGAGCTTTTTGCCATCGCCATTACATGATCGCTCCAGAATAGGTCATTTAAAACTATCACACCCAATAAACGAATGTTTTTACATGCACCTATTGGGTCATCACACATACTGAATAAAATATCTTTGGGGAACTCGGTCTTTGATCTGGAAACAATCGACAGCTATGTTTTGGTAGAGTTGAAATTGACCAGGTTTTGGTCACCCCAATCGGTGACTTTTTTGGGTCTTTATTCACGTTTATGGCAGCGTTTTTCCGGGCGGGATTAATTGGTTTGTGCATTTTACCTTTTGAAGAAGGGGCTCGAACGGCTTGTGCATAGTACTATCATCTGCAAAACTATTTATTGGGTTGCTGGTGATTTTCTGCAATTCGCTGATATAAATGAAAAAAAGGGTTGGGGACAATGCTGAGTCTTGAGGTACACCAGCGTTAAAAAGTTTAGACTCAGACGAAAATCCATCAACCACACGCAACGAGCTTGTTGATTAAGTTGGCATGCCAGACTCGATTGAATGCCTTGGAGATGTCTAAAGTAATAACGTATATTTCACCACCTTTATCAAGTATGTTGTTCAAACAATGCGCTACATAGTTTAATAGATCGGTAGTTGATCTTTTGTTTCAAAAACCGCTATTAAATGATTTACTTCCAGAAATTTTGAAATGTATGTATGAATATAATGCTCGTAGACTTTGGACAGGACCGATAGTAAAGCTTTTGGTCTGTAATTTAAGATATCGGATTTTGGTCCCTTTTCGGGGACGGGCTGGACATTTGCCAACTTCCAGCACGAGGGAAATATACCAAATTTGTAGGATTGGTAGAATATCTTAGTCAAAGTTGGTGCAAGTTCTTTAGAAAAGGTTTTTAAAATAATGGGTGGAATGTTGTGCATTCGTGAGGCATTGTTGATGTTTCACCCCTTTAAAAGTTTAGCGACTATTTTAGGTTTGAAGTGGAGTTCATTCTTATTAACTCCTGAAGACTGGATTTGAGGCATTTTTTAGGAGTTTCCAAAACAGTGGAGTTCAAAGCAAAGCGTTCTTCGAACAAGTTAGCTTTTCTTGCGGGATCATTGACGATTGAATCACCATCAATAATAGAGGGAATAAAAGATTTTGTACCAGAATTTAAAGAATTAATGTAGAAACTCTTGTCAGAAATAGACATATAGACGTAAGTTTTGAAGCTTTCGCTCTGTCAATTTCAGACTTTTCGTTTGAGATAATCTGGTTAGATATTTTGTTGACCTTGAGATATTGGGATCGATTGGCGGGAGTTTTGTTATGAATCCATATATTAAATGATCTACGTTTGTTTCTTAGTGCCACTTTGGCAGCTTTCGAATACAAGTATTTTTGTTTGGGTTTTTACTATAAAAAGGAACGAATTTATTGATAGCAAATTGGATGGTTTCTGTAAAGTTTTAAGCAGAAACGTCTACATTGTCGGTGTAAAAATAATGATGGTTGAAAGCGAAACCATGGAATAAATTTTGTGAAATATTTTACGGGGTTTGGGAGCTGTAGTTTTAAGTAAATCAGTTTTGATAGCTGATGAAATTAAACAATGATCAAAATTTCCAATACTAATCTCGTCCACAATTTTTGTTAGTAAATTAAAAAAGTTTAGGTCACGTTTGTTGGGGGTATAGCCCTGATGGAGTTTGAAAACTGACTCAAGCTTATATTTGGAATTAAGCGATTCTATGAAAAGAAAATTTTCAGAAACTTGTCTTTCTGTAAGCAATAGAATATTCGGTTTGTCGTGCTTAAGACGATGTTGCACGTGGTCATGGTTAGCGTTCAATCCGTAGATGTTTTGAACATGTAATTTAAAATTTTATTGGATTCATATATGTGTTGTCCCTGCAAATGGGCGGGTGGATTGCGCATATTTCCTTTACCACTTGCAGACTTATATCCTATCTGTTGTACTGCCATATATGTATCAAAAGGCTTATTTTTTTTAACGTTCTATTAAAAAATGGATAAATAAGCAAAAAATCTTATCATACAATAAAATATGGCATATGCCAAAATTTCATGATAAGATGAAAAAATAATAACAAAATAATAATGGGGAAATAAATCTAAGTAGCGGTTGCAAGAAGACGTTGTTTTTTGTTGCTGTCAATTTTTTATTTACAATTTTTCGCTTTTTTTTGTTTTATAGGTAAGAATTTTTATATAAAAAAATTATGTTTTCAAAATTGAAGATCTTGAAAAGTATACTGGATTAAAGTGTTTATAGCTGAAAAGTAATGCAATTTCTGAGATTTCTGGATTAAACAACCAACCAGAATTGAAGTGCTGATATTTACAAAATAAGAAAGCTATAACGCACCAGAAGAAAATTTCAAAATAAGGAATTTTTTTAAAAGAACATAGAGAACAAGTTGTTTAAGATAAGTTATCTTTTATTTAAATTTAACTTTTAGGTTTCAATTCATTTTGCTTGTTATATCAGTTTTTGCGGTTTTAATGATTGTTTATCTTACATTGTTTCAATTTCAATTGTGATTTCACAGTTCAATTGCGATTTCAGAGTTTGAATTGACGATTTGGCAGCTGGAATTTAGACGTAGATTCAAGTTTTCGAGCTGTTGATTTGTCAGTTCAGATTTTGTTTTTATTTTGAATGCAATTAAGGTTTTTCTTTCCTCTCTACTCAAATAAATTTTTTTATTTATCTATCTATTTGGTTGCATTTAAATGTGATTGAAATTCAAACCATAAATGTTGAGTTGAAATGTTTAAATTATCAATCAATTTCACAAACATAAGAGGTTTGAACATCAATCTCAACTCGGTCCACCAATACCTTGAACGTTGCTATCGTGATATTCTTTTTTTAACAGAAACGATTATCAGTGGAAGAGCCGTAACATTAGATAAGAGTAAATATATTTGTCCTAATTATGATCTAGAATCTTCATTCTACAACAAACATGGTGTTTGCGCTAATTCTCAAAATTCTATTCCATATGTAAGGACTAAAAAATTTGAATTAAACACTAAACACCACAATATGGTGACTTTAAAAATTAAATGCCCTAATCAAACTCGTTCTCCTAATTCACCTGAGAACATTAATTTATTTCATGATTATCTGAAAAGATAGATAGGTTGGTTCAGTATCCTAATGTCAAGTATATTCTTCTAGAGGACTTCAATGTTCATAATAAAGGATGGCTCATACACAGCTCCTCTACTGATGAGATAGGTAAACAGGCTGAGCTGTTTGCTCTTTATAATAATTTCACTTAGATAATAGACCAGCCTACCAGAGTTCCTGACATTCCTGGACAAAGTAGCAACTTACTTGACTTATTTTTGACAAATGATCCATTCTTACTTCAATTTAAAGTATCAGAGCCTTTAGGTGGGTCAGATCATAATTTGATCTCCACTATATTAAATGTACAAATTCCTAAAAATTTAAAGCGAATCCCCGTCTTGTTTGGGACTACAAAGCGGCGTATTGGCAAGGACTTAAAATCTTCTTCAAACACTTTCCTTGGAAACATAGTTGTCTTACTGACCAAGATCCAAACATTGCTGCTATTAATTTTTCTGAAATTATAGTTGAGGGCATGCGTAGATTTATTCCTAATAAATTGATCATTCCGAAGGTAGTAAGTAAATGCAAAAAAGTAATTAAAGTTAAAAAAAATGCTTTTCGAAAGTTTATCCAAAAATAAACTGTTTAAAACTTTAGAGAGTATCGAAAAGAGAGGAATTTATGTAGGAAACTGATAGGTGAAGAGAAAAATCTATTTAATTGGAAAAAAGCCTCTAAATTTGCTGAGCACCTAACTGATTCGCATAACTACTTTAAAGCCGCTAAGGCTATCCAAGGCAATTTCTGTAAATCTTTTCTTCCTCCTCTTGTTGATTGATATATACCTATCATTGACCCAAAAGAAAAGGCTAATTTGCTAGGACATTTTTTTTTGTAAATTCTACATTAGTCGAACCCAATTTCCAACCTAGACCTAACCTATTCCTGAAGCATCGCTCAAAATGAAGCGAATAATTTTTCGTGAAAACATTATTCGAAAAATGCTTTTACAAATTAATACCAACAAGGCATCTAGGCCTGATCATATTCCTCCAATTATACTGAAAACGTTTGCTAGGGAGCTAACACCTATCCCCATTAAAATATTTTATTTGTCTTATAAGAACGGGATTTTTCCTATCTATAAGTACATTAAGTTGATCATTAGCACGATGAGTAGATAAATGAAACACTGCAACTTCCGTTTTACCAGGATTAATCTTTAAACGCCATCCTTCATAATATTTTCTTAAAATTTCTAGATCTTGAGCTATAATTGATTCAACATTGACTATTTTTTGACCGTACGAGTACGATATGAGTATTGATGTGCAATAGCCAAATCATCCGCATATATAAATTTTCGACATATTGTTTGTGGTAAATCCGACGCATAAAGATTAAACAGGATAGGAGCAAGGACTGAACCCTGTGGAAGACCATTATTTATATAACGAGTCCTGCTTTGTAGATTTGATAAATGTACAACAAAATTACGATTGGACAACAAAGCCAATATAATATTTATAGTCTTTCTACATTTGATCACAGAGCACAGTTTTAATAACAGTCGATGTTTCCAAACTGTATCATACGCTGTACTTAAATCAACGAATACTACTGCTGATTGTTTCTTATCTTGAAACTCCGCTTCAATATATGTTACTAGGGATAAAACTTGATCACAGCAACTTCTACTTGGACGAAAACCAGCTTGTTCAATCGGAATTTTTTCGTCAATTATTCGCTCAAATAATTTATATGCAACATACAACAGAGAAATTGGACGTTAATTCTCAGAACGATTTTTATCTTTACCTGGCTTCAGAATTGCTGATACTTTAGTTGAATGCCAAATATTCGAAATCAAGCCACAATCCAAACAATTTGAAAAAAGTTTGGACAGCCAAATTCTCGCATGAAATGGAGCAATATTTTTATTAGATTTATTTTTGGATTCACCTGCGTTTTTAAGAAAACCCCAAGCTTCTCTACTCGAATGTTGGAAATCCATTTTTTCAACCAGATCAATCCAATTTTCTTTACGAGAGTGATTTAATTTATCCATTAATTGATATCCAATTTCAGAATCTTCAGTTGATTGATATTGTTGCCACAGGTGATTACAATCTTCGTCCTAACTAGGGATATATGTTTTTCGAAAACCTCTAGGAATGAACTTTTTTGCAGACAATATTGTCATAGATACAAAACGGTTATAGTTTCCAATAATAGGATAGATCCAGCGACAATTCATATCAATTGCATCACCAAAACTATTCCAATTTGCTTTTCTTAAATTTCATCGAGGAGTTTCTAATGAATGAATTATTGGAATTTTTATTCCAATGTCCAAAACAACACAACGATGTTAACTACGAGGAAAACGGTTGAGAACATTTCTTGTTACCGATAGTGGTGATAGATGGTATTTAGATGACACGAAGCATAAATCCGGATTATAACCACGATTCCAACGACCAGAATGAAACGTAGGTTTATCTTTCGGATCATAAACTAAATGTAGTTTATTTTGTAAACTCCAATCAAGAAGAAAATTCTCCATTTTCATTATTATCATCATATCTCCACAAATTGTGATGACTGTTGAAATCACCCATATAAATAGAAGGATGATCAAAAATAGGCAACGATGATAACCAATGAATAACAGGAGGTTTATATACATTTAAAATTGTCAAATTACCCAACTTGATTGCTATATATTCAATGGAACCATCAACAAGATTAAAAACAGTTGAACAATCTTCCATAAGAGATGAACGAACAAAAGTGGCAGTTCCATGATGCTCATGATGAATAGAATCAACACATACAAAATTTTTAATCAAACCATAGCTCAAAAATTGTTCTTCATCCCGGGCATGGGTCTCTTGGAGTAAAAGAACATCACAATTATTAGCAAAGGCCAATCTTGATAAATATTCCACTTTTGATTTTGATCCTTTGATCCTTCCACCTTCCAAAAAAATTTGATCCTTCCATGCGGACAGTATATATATTAAAATATAATCTAAAACTTACCTTTAACTGTTACTTTATGTTCACCAGTCCCTGGGTGAGTAAATAAATCAATTTGTACGGATACTTCTCCAACACTTTCCTCAATGCTGGTTGAATCTAAAGAAATTAAAGAAATTTTAAAACAACTTATTAACAATTTTGATCTAATACAATTTTTGAAAATAATTAACTTATAATTAAGTAACAAATAACCTTAAAAGCTCATATCATGGTTTCATAGTTTCACAAAATGCTAGTTCTACTTATTCATTCTATAAGGTAAATACATACATACATACAAATATATATATATATATATATATATATATATATATATATATATATATATATATATATATATATATATATATATATATATATATATATATATATATATATATATATAATATATATATATATATATATATATATATATATATATATATATATATATATATATATATATATATATATATATATATATATATATATATATATATATATCTATATATATATATATATATATATATATATATATATATATATATATATATATATATATATATATATATATATATATATATATATATATATATATATATATATATATATATATATATATATATATATATATATATATATATATATATATATATTAGACTGGTCGTTAAAAACTAAATTTTCCGAGACGCCCCCTAGAAAAATTCTTTGTGGTCAAAAAACCACAATGGCACTATTTTTTTTTTTTTTAAATCAAAAGAACACGTGCCGCAAAATCGTCGAAGTTGATTTTTTGAAAAATTCATAGATTTTTTCAAATATCTCATAAAATATGCAGATGTCAAAAAAAATCACATGGATCATTTTTGTAGGAAATTTAATTTTCTACAGAAAAGGTCTAAGTCATTTTTTCCCGAAAACGCATAGTTCTAATGATATTTTGAAAATGAACTTGTAAGTTTTCGTAATTTTTAAAAAACATAAAAAATAAATATGACGAAAAAGTCCTAATTTTCTTCTTATGCTATAGAATGAAATGTATAAAAAAATAATCGTGACAAAAAAATTCAAAATTAGTACTTTTTCGTCGAAATTTTCATCATTTCGTTTCACGAGTTTCGAAGAATTTCAAGTTTTATTTCAAAATATCATCAGAAATATAGGTTTTAGGAAAAAAATGACTTGGACCTTTTTTGTAGAGAATTAAATTTCCTACAAAAAAGATTATGTGATTTTTTTGACATCTGCATATTTTATGAGATATTAACAATTTTATCAAAAAATAAACTTCGATGATTTTGCGGCACGTGTTCTTTTGACTTAAAAAAAAAAAAAATAGTGCCATTCTGGTTTTTTGACCACAAAGAATTTTTCTAAGGGGCGTCTCGGAAAATTTAGTTTTTAACGACCAGTCTAATATATATATATATATATATATATATATATATATATATATATATATATATATATATATATATATATATATATATATATATATATATATATATATATATATATATATATATATATATATATATATATATATATATATATATATATATATATATATATATATATATATATATATATATATATATATATATATATATATATATATATATATATATATAAGCAACCCATTTTACGCTAATTTATAAACTATAACTTGATAGTTTCCGGAAAATTTGTTTTCCGCAAACTCAGCTATTAACTAACCTAAGCATAATGTTTATTATTTATTTAATTCAAAATAAAAAAGATTGAACATAAATTAAATAACTATAAAGCTATCTCCGGAGTACCCGGCATCAAATTTCATTTTAATCTAGCATGTAGCAAAATTCATACGGCACAAATAAAAATTATAACTCTATCAATAAAAGCTCAATAGCTAGCATCAAATTTTAAAAAACTTAAATTTAATAATTTAAAGTCAGGAAAAAAAACACATAACAAATTTTTAGTTTTGCGAAAATAAAAGTAAAAAAATTGTATAGTTTTCTTAAAGATAAGTAAAAGTAAAAAAACCTTGACGAGATTCACGACGGTTTAGTTTTAGTTTAAGTGGTTCCTCGAGATTTGAATCCAAACATAAACCCTCTACTTCATCAAGTGTTAAACTTCGTCGTTTCATTGTTGATTGAACTTTTGTGAGGTGTTATTTTATAAATATATACATTTATTTTTTTTAGTTTAATCAAAATATGGTTTTTGTTGTTAAATAGTTATTTATATTTTTAAAATAATTCATACGATTCATATTTTTCACACGTCATATTATTGTTTTACATTGAAAAGAGAAGAAATAAAGAAAATAAAAGGAAAAATAATGAAAAAAGAAAATAGGAAAATGAATATTTTTGTTTACATTTATTTTAAAATGATATATTTTTATGAGGTTTTATTATGGCTGTATACCTGTATTCTAAGGTTTTATTATCGCTGTATTCCAAACGACGACTTATTTGAAACTTATTTATGTAGACTTACTTATTCACCGCCATTTTAAATAAGTATTTAACAGCTGTTCTTATTTTTAAATGATTTAGCATACTTAATTTGACAGCAATATCAAAGCAAATTCGAAAATAAATTTAATCAAAACGATTTATTTAATTTGATCAATTAAAGAGTTTTCAAAGGGCATTAAAGAGTGCCTCTTTAGGTTACTTATTCAAATAAGTACTTATTCAAATAGTTAATTATTCAATCTCCACAAATAAGTTTCAAATAAGTTTTGGTTTAGAATACAGCAACATAATAATTTAGACAGAGTGGTTCTGTATAACAAACCGAATTAACAAACTAGAACCATGTCATGACTGTCATTAATATAAGTTTTCATAATTTCTGTAAAATGATGAAAAATGGTTAAAACGTTATATATTTTTATTATATACATTTAAAATTATTAAAATTGTTTGTAACTAATGTTAAAACTTAAGATGTATGTAGACGAATTAATAACTTGTATTTTATTATATGTTTGTTACACTTTACAAGTTCCTATTGTATAATAATCGTCAAACTATCTCTGCATAAAAACGATGGAAACTCAAATTTTCTAATAGCATCAGTCGAAATGTTGTAGGAAACTAAGATTTGATGTCAAATGTTTAGACATAGATAATGTCATGTTCATGTATATTATTATTTCACACACCCCTAGATCAAAAATAAAAAATTAAAAATCAACCGAAACCTTTATTGCGTGTAAATCACATAACCATAGATATCACATTTTCTTCTGTTCTTTGGGATGGGTTGGACATTGGTCGATTGACCATTCGTACTGAATTTAGCATTGCAGTACTGATTTTATAGCTTTTGTACTAATAACATTTGAGGTACTGATTTTTACTGATTTCGAAAATTATGTACTGAACGTACTGATTTTTAAGAAAATTGTTAAATTAAACTTTAAGCTCCCATTAAAATAGTTTTTTTTTAAACAAAAGTGTTGTGTAATAGGGTTTAGAATATTTGTCTCCAACAACACATAAATACCTTTTAAAACCTAGGTCCTACAACAACTGACGTTCTAAGGTGTTAATGAACGCTTTTTTTAAACCTCTGTGGGTTGAAGCTACCTGAGACTAAGGATTCCGGCAAACTATTCCATTTGTATGCAGTTCGGACAAAGAAGTCTTTCTGCAATCTGCCAGTATGACAGCGTGGGATCTCGATCGTTTCACTGGTTTTGGTAGCCGATTGTCGAGTGGAACGAGGGTAAGAATAAGTTTGAGGCATGATGCCGCTGATTTCATCTGAGCACTGCTGATGACGATATTTGTAAAAAATAACGAGGTCAGCAACAATGCGACGATGTTGCAGGGAATCAAGTTTTGGTGTCAAAGCTCGATCACCCACAATTCGTATAGCCCGCTTTTGAACAGAGTACAAGACGGCCAAGATGGAAACAGAAGCAGCACCCCAAACTTGAACAGTGCTCCATACAGGGACGAATATAGGACGTATAAACATGGAGCAATTGGTATGGAATGAAATTTTTTTGCTTCTCGGAGGCGGCCGAGTTTTTTAGACGCGCTTTTTGCCATCGCCATTACATGATTGTTCCAGAGTAGGTCATTTGAAACTGTGACACCCAATAAACGAATGTGTTTATATTCACCTATTGGTTCATCACACATACTGAATAAAATATCTTTGGGGAACTCGGTCTTTGATCAGGAAACAATCAACAGCTGTGTTTTGATAGAGTTGAAATTGACCAGGTTTTGGTCACCCCAATCGGCGACTTTTTTTAGGTCTTTATTCACGTTTATGGCAGCGTTTCTCCGGGCGGGGTTAATTTACTATGGAGAAAGGAACGAATTTATTGATAGCAAATTGGGTGGTTTCTGTAAAGCTTTGAGCAGAAACATTTACATTGTCAGTGTAAAAAGAATAACGCTCGAAAGGGAAATCATGGAAAAGTTTTGAAGACCACTCTTATCCATTTTTGAGTAGTGAAATATTTTACGGGGTTTGGGAGCTGTAGTTTTAAGTAAATCAGTTTTGATAACTGATGAAATTAAATAATGATCAGAATTTCCAATACTACCTTTCGCGACATCGACACTCGTAATATCTGGCCAGATAGAGATCTAAAAGAAAACTATTATCACCGCCATTACGGGGAGTGAAAGTTGGGTTTACATACATATGTATATATGCATATATATTATTAAAAAACACATAATAAATAACTTTTTTACATGAATTACATCCATACATATACATGCATCATTTGTTTAGATTTTTGACTTATAATTTTTTTAATAACATTAACTTTTATGAGACCACCGACCTAGCCATTATTTAAACATTTTGTGCTAGTAAAAGGTTTCATTATAGTTTTAAAATCAAAAACTAAACATATCAAGTGAGATACAATGAATATTAAAATTATTGCTGTAACATTTAAAGTTTCAACGTTTTATGTCATAAAAACAAAATATTGTGTGGAGAGAGACGTTACAGAAGAAACATAACATATGAAAAAAAAACTCATAATACAATGACAAATTTAATAAATATTTATAATATATGTAATCAATAAATATTGACTTGCCTTCATGAACTTGACTTGTAATAAATGTTTTAATGAGTGTATCTGTTGTTTGTGTATATAAACTCAAAGCGTAGCGTAGTGATTGAAGCTCTGGTGATTTTTCGAGGAAAGTTTTCTTCAAACCATTTCCACCAGCGTGGAAATATAGTTTTATTGTATCCAATGCAACATCGAGAACGGCACACTGTTTCGGCGATAGATTCTTCTCTACCTGTAATGAAATAATTTATTTCACTTTGCTTCCATAAAACATGCTAACACCAAAGACTTACCTCTTTTGATATATCCATAACGCCACTCAACGCATTTTTAACGTCCTGCTTACCAGCCATATGATTTTTAAACAAACGTGACATATCTTCTATTTTTGCATTAGCCGCTAGATTTTTAGCATTATCAGTTAAATTTTTGAACATCATCTATATATGAAATTGTACTTTAGTTATAAAATTCTAATTTGTGAGAATTAAAATTTACGTAGCAGTTGATAGAAGAACAATAAGCAGTTTAAATTTAAATGAATTACGATATTTACTTTACCATAATTTTGAATTATGTGAAGTAATGTAATCTATCAAAAAAAAAATCTTATATACCCCAAATTTTGTTTTTCTTCTGTTTTGAACCATCCTCTACCATTTAGGTAGAATTATTATTATTACCAATAAAATTATGTATGTTTGGGGGTGGGTGGGTGAAATTTCTGCATAGGATCTTGATGAATCTTTGGCAAATGATCCAGGCTCACTTGATTTCAAAATTGGACAAAATGACAGCAGGAGGTTGGGGTGTTGTCTCCCGAATACATGTAAGTTTAAATATTCAATAACTTCTAATCCCGGCTTTCGATCTTACTGAGACTTGGTATATAAGGTTTTGTTTCTGTTTCCAATATTTCACACTAACTTCCGCTTTGTCACTTCCAGTTAAAAAGTTATTTTAAGTGTTTATCCCTATTTCAGCCTACAATTACAGATTGATTTTCATGAAACGTTGATAAAGGTTTCTAGCAATATGAGAAAGGTTTGATTAGCTTTTGGGCTACATTGGACAAACCCTTTGTGGTTTGTGTGTTGTGGCGGTCTACCATACAACAGGTGTTTTTTCTTACTATGTTTTTTATGTTATGGTCCCCCGAGCACCTGTGATTTTGTAAACTTCATAACATCTATACCTGACAATCGAATTGTATGAAACTTGGTACATATTGTATGGTTCACAACAGTTCTGCATCCCAATTCTCGGTTTTTGAGCTCCGGTAAAAAATTTTTTTGCAATTTTTTAAACTTTTTTAGTGTCTTTATGCACACTACCGCCTACATTCTTCAATAATGATGTGATTATGATGAAACTTATAAAAAATGTTTCAATTAGTGTGAGAAGATAATGACAAGATAAAAGATAATGAACTTTCGGGACACATCGATCAAAGTGGCGGGGGTCCACCATACAACCGCTGACTTTTTACACTTTGTTTTTAAAGTTTTGGGAACATGCAGACTTCGTTCATTACTCAATTTTGATGATACTACCATAAAAAATGGAGAATTGAATGACAAAGAACTGATTAGTTTTGGTAGGAAACCTTCCGAGCACCTGTTTATTTGAAATTTAAATAACATCAGTTCCCTCAGCATTCCAACTTCCGACTTGTCACTTCCGGTAAACAAATTTTTTCTGTTTTCTTGTACAACAGAATTTATTTTTGTTGGGATACCACAGCTTTTTTGATATTTTTATAATTAGAACTACCCGAAATCTATAACATTGGTTAACTATTGATTAAAGATTAGATCACTATACATATATTTAGAACATTTTGTTGTGCTGTGGTGAAGTTAGCCTATGCATGAGCGTCGGAATATTTTTTAAAAGAAACATATAAAAAATATTGCGACACTGATGCGTACACTGAAAAAAAGTAAAAACATGTCCTATTTCCAATTGAAATGCAATTGTTTCAACCCCACCGTGTGGTCACATATGGCGACTCAACCTACGAAATTGCTTCAACAACTCTATAATTATAAACCGATGAAATTGAGACAATCACACGAAATATTTATGTTAAAATAAAATATAGTTCAATTAATCTCAAATACTTAAACTTTAAAATGAAAAATTCATGATATAAGGTCAAAGAAAATTTTTTTTAGGGAAATAGTTATTATCTTTATTCAACTACTGTTATATTGGATATATATAACACTTTATATTTTAAATAAACCCCATTCTATTGTTAGGAAAATGTTATCGTGTAGTTGTCCCAATCACAGTGAAATTGATTGCATTTAATTTTTCTTTCCATGAATAATAAACTGCCAACTTCGAGATGAGGTTGTCATGAACTTCAATTTGAACTTCAAACCACAGATCTAGAGCTGCCACCCGTCCCGTTTTGAACGGGACAGACCAGTTTTAGAGCTGAATGTCCTGTGTCCCGACGTAACTACGAACGGGATGCGGTTTGTCCAGTTTTGATAAAAAAGGAAAAAATGTTATCTTTCTTTAAAAATCTAGCCAATTGAACTTTATTTTAGATTATTGTCTGCTTCATTTTAACACCAAAAACTACTAATTAATATTTGTGGGAAAAACATGATGCAAATTTAATTCAGATGTGCTAAAAAACTAACTTTTTGGCATTAAACTTCCCCCGAATGCTAAAATTATAACCTAGTATTAGACTTGGATCTCTTTTGAACGAAAACGAAATACGCACGATGAAGATGCAACTTTGATATCAGAAATCACATCACATTTATGAGGCAAAAATTTAATGATTGAAAACGCTCAACGTTATTTGCTACTATAGGAATTGTAGAAAATATTTGGCTTCTGTTTAGTTAAGAATATTTGAATTAATTCGTTTGTTTTCTGTGTTTTGTTTAAAAAAATGAAATCGTTATGAAATAAATCTGATTTTTGCATTCTAAATGTAAAAGTAAAAATCTTTGTCAAATGGGCGGAGTTTTGTTGTAACTTTTGAATTGATAAAATCCGTTTTATGTTAATATGTTGTTAGGTAATGTAAGGCCAAGTGTGTTAACGCACATCGATATGCTTGCCAATATCCAATGCCCAATCTAGTCTAAAGGGCCGACTTATGATGATAAATGCACCCGATTTCTTTTGGTCAAGATTGTAAGTTGCTGGTTTAAGTTTAAATGAAAAATTGGTTTGGTGAGATATAAGAATGGTTTAGTTATTGATTTTAGTATAGCATACGACAACCTTTCTTGCAGAACCTGATGGATGTTTATTTTATTGCGATGTTATTTGGGCAAATTTTATAAAGTTTGAAACTAGTTTGAATGATAAAGGATGTTAAAGGATGTTAAATGAACAGCAAGGATTCCTCAAATTGTTAATTCACGTTATTCATAGCAATCGCATATTTTAATATAATTTATTTGTGGAAAACAACGATTAAGTTTTTGTAAACGATAGTATGGAGGATTATCAATTATATTTTCAATTATCTAACGAAATCTTAGAATCTGGTAAAATATTGCTGTATTACGATGTAACTTATAATGTATGCCCAACGACACCCATTCGACTGCGTCTAAACCATTTTTAAACTATGTCAACTTGTGAATTCTATAAGTTTTTTCATTGATTACGTTTGGATTTAAGGGGTGAGACAGAATAAAAAAATTCATTATACTGGTAAGTGGTAATCTATCTATAAAAGTGGTAATCTCTTTAAAGCATTCGAACCTTTCCTATAATACCGAACTTGAGTGGGTCGAAAACATTTCGTTTTCTACTTTCCCATCCAAGCTAGGTTCACAGAGAAAACATACGTTTTCGTAAATGTTTTCAAATTTATGAACTCAAATATTAATAAAAATGAATTTGTTAAAATTGAAATGTTTTGTTTTAAGGAAATCAACTATTCACATAAAACGCACCTGAATGCTACCAAAACATCTTTTAGGTATTTCTTTTAGGTATTTATTAATTTTTTTCTATAAAGTTTTTAAAAATAAATCGACGACTTCGCCAATATGAAAACCGAAATCTCATCGTCTTCCTCGATTTACTTATTCAAAGTACGGTACTATAAAAATTGATATAAATAAACAACTGATTTCGAATGTTATTTGTTTTCATTTTTATTTAATTTTACTTAATTATTTTAAAATATCTAGTTTCGCTTGGAGTAAGAAAAATATTAGCCGAGCTTGCTATTTAATTTGGTGTAAACGATTGTGACCCGTTTTGTAAATTTGAAAAGGTGGCAACCCTACACAGATCTGGAAACAAAATGTTCTGGATATCGAGTGAGCTTATATCCATCAAATACTTCAATTAATAGCTTATAGTACGTTCATATTACGATGAAATCAAGCTCGAAATCACCTAAAATCCAAGTTTTCAAGAAACCGTTCACACTATTATTAATATGATTAAGCAGGAAAATTCAGGGGTGCTTAGTGTGATTTTAAATAGATTTCATTGATATCATCTTTCAACATGATTTGGATTTTGTATACAAAAATTAACCAAAACAAGCTGATAATCCAGCTGAAATCATATATTGTTTGATATCATGGAAGTGAACGTTGTATTACCAATGTTATAGATTTCGCGTATAAAAACATTAAACATAGCTGTAGTATCCCAACAAACATAAATTCTTTCGTATACGAATAGAAAAAAGCAAAAAAAATGTTTAAGCTTACAACATAAATATTTACGAAGTTTAATTAAAATCAATTATCAGGAACTGATGTTATTGAAGTTTCAAATAAACAAGTGCTCGGGGGGCCAGTTGTTTATCATTCAAATTTCCATCTTTTCTTTACATCTCCAGTGTCATCAAAATGGATCAATGAACGAAGTCTGTATGCTCCCAACAACCTTTAAAAACAAAGTGTGGAAATTCAGCAATTGTATGGTGGAAACCCACGCCACTTTGATCAATGTGTTCCAAAAGTTGATCATTATCTTTTCACACTAATTGAAACTTTTTTTCAAGAGTTTCATTATAATAACTTCATTATTGTAGGCTGTAGTGTCCAAGACACTGAAAAAATTGGAGCAAAACTAGAGAATTCCATAAAGAGGTCGTTCGTGGGGAAAAAAGACGAGACATATTGTTCAAAGGATGATTCAAGCGAGGGCTCATAGGAGTTTATTGCTAGACGACTAGTGCGAGAGAACTGGTGTCGTTTAGGCACTAGAGCTTTTATCTCAGGTCTGTTATCTCAAACTTTCCAAACGTATTTTTAAAATGCACTCAGGGTCCCGATATTGTATCTATGGTTGAGAATGTCCTGAAAGTTTGTTAAATTAGCATCGTCAAATTACTTGCACCTCGCCATTGAATTCTATCGAATGCGACGAAATAAGTTTTCTGCTCCCTATACATGCACTTCAGCAATTCAGAAGGAGCAAAGTATTTACTTCTTCTTAGATAACCTAAACATTAAGCTGCAGTTTTAGTGTTGAGTAAAAATGGGCTTCCCAATAGAGTTTGGAAGTTATTTCTAGACCGGTGAGCCGATAGAAAGTTTTTAATTGGGAAACCCTCGATGCTGGGTGAAAGTCCGGTCTGTCGCGTCTTAACCCAAATAGACGCGACAGACATGTTTGAAATTTAGATGTATTGAGCTCTACCCGGTTAGCTTTCCCCCATTTAAGGATAGTATTGATGTCCTGTGATAAAAAATATAAATTCATCTCGTTTTAAAGTGACTGTGATTGAATGGATGGGGCATTGTTTAGAAAATTATACCCAGAGGATAAAGAACTATCATCCACGGACAAATGTACTGGATTTTTTGTTTTTAATAAAAAGTTTTGTGTTATAGGAATTACAATATGTGTCACAACAACACATAGACACCTTTTAAGACCTAGGTCCCACACCAACAAGTGGCCTGAGGTGTTGATGAACGCTTTTTTTAAACTTTTGTGGATTGAACGCCCCCGAGACTATTGATTCGGCAAAGCATTCTATTTGTACGATGTACGGACAAAGAAATCTGTCTTCATTCTGTCGCTATATCAATAAGTGATCTCAACAGTTTGAATATTGACATAAACCGATTGACGTGTAAAACGGGGAAAAGAATATGGTTGTGGTATGATGGATCCAATTTCATCCGAGCACTGCTGGTTGCGACATTTATAAAAAACGAGATCAGCAACAGTGCGATGATGTTGTAGGGAATCAAGGTTTGATGTTAAATTTCGATCACCCAAAATTGGCATAGTACGCTTTTGAACGGAGTCCAAAAGAGTTAGGATGGAAACAGATACCGCACCCCAAACTTGACAAATATACTTCATACAAGGACGAAAATAAGACTTATAAATGTGGAATATTTGGTACGGAGTGTAATATTTGTTACATCTATTGAGGAGGCCAAGTTTTCTTGACGCCCTTTTTGCAATCTTCATTATATGATCGTTACAGAAGAATTGGAAATTGTGACTTCCAATAAACGACAGCTATCACATTATCATATGCGTCTATTTGTACGTCACACATGCTGATTGAAATATCATTCGGAACTCAGTCTTTGATCTGGAAACAATTAATAACTGTGTTTTGGTAAAATTAAAATCGACCAAATTTTTGTCAGCTGAATCGGCGACTTTTTCTAGGTCTTTGTTTACATTTATGGCAGCGTCTCTCTCCGGGCGGATTTATTCCTTTGTGCAATTTGCCCTTTGAAGATAGGGGGACGAATGACTTATGCAGTGTACTATCATCTGCAAAACTATTTATCAGACTACTGGTGATTTGAAATGAAACCGTACGCAACGAGCTTGTTGATCAAGTTGGCAAGCCAGATTCAATCAAATGCTTTTGAGATGTTTAATGCGATAACGCACGTTTCACCAACTTTTTCAAGTGTGCTGCGAGTGCAAGTTCTTTTGAAAATAATTTTAGAATAGTAGGAGGAATGTTATCCAGACCAGCAGCTTTGTTGATATTTAACCCTCTTAAAAGTTTTTCGACAACTTAGGGTTTAAAATGAAGATCTTTCATATTAACTCCTGAAGATTGGATATTTGTTTAGGAGTTTCTCAAAGCAAAGCGTTCCGCGAACAATATGGGTTTTGCTTGCGGGGTCAGTGACAATAAAATCACCGTCAATAATAGGAGGAATAGAAGATTTTGTACCAAATTTTAAAGATTTAATGGCACTGTAAAAACTTTTGTCAGAAATTTACATAGTCGAAAGTTTTGCCGCTTTCGTTTTGTTAATTTTTGTTTTTTTGTTTTTGGATTAATAGTGGATAGTAAAAGATTGTTTATGAAAATCAATAATAGGGTGAGAGGTAGACAAATCCTTGGGGAACACCAACGTCAAGAATATGGAAGTAAGAGGTTGCACCATCGACAACTATCTGAATTTTTTTGTTTTTCAGAAAGCTCTTAATCCAGAAGAGAAGCTAACGCTATACCCAATGCCGTTTGTTTAAAAAGCAGTGAATGCCAAAGACGGTCAAATTCTTTCTACACATTTAAGGCGACTATTTGCGTTTCACCTTTTTTATTAATATAAAGGTTCCATAAGTCAGTCAAATACACCGTTAAATCATTAGCAGATCTACCTCTGTTCGAAAACCGGAGAGCATGGAGACAATAAAAATCAGCTTATAGTTGAATGAATCGGTCTTATATCCTGTTTTAGGGATTAGGTGGACAATATCTGTTTTTCAAGACGATGGAAGAGTGCAAGTTGTCATAGAAAGGTGTTATAGTACTAGTACACATAATGGTTTAGCTGATGACATTTTCTACGTACGATGGCCGGTATAACGTCTCCCTGATTTGTTTACACTTAACTCTGTAGGATCCTTTGATACAACTCGGGTGCGAAAAAGAAACTGTTTCATAGAGTTATCCTATTATCCGTTATCCATTATCCTATTGGAAGGAAAGGTGGCAACTGATTTGAAGTTGGCAATTGTGAGTCGGCTGCAAAATGAGAAGCTAAAAGATAAGATTATTTTTCAGATTTGGAATGAATTATATTGTATGATTTGAGAGGCTGCCTTGTGATGCCTTTTGGAACTTGTGATGCCTTTTTGTTTTGTGAATTGAATCTACGTTTTTATCTGCAGATAACCTAGTCCAGTTGAGATTGGTCAAAAAGTAGTTCATAGCACGCCAGTTCAGATTCCTTTATTGCCATAAAGTTCGTGGATGTGGAGTATTATTTATTACAGATGGCTTGGTTTTGAGTTCTGGCCTCACCAGTGATCAGATGAGCCAATAGGCGGATCGAAGACCATTATTCTATATTTTAGAGTGAGTAGAAAGGAATAAATTCAAAAGATGAGGTGTATGACTGCTAATGTCAGGAATGCGAATTGGTTTATCAATTAGCTGAATGAGCAAGTTGAGGTCTTCCGTTCCTAGTAGCAGAATGAGGAAGCTATGAGTCATTTCAAACATTAAAATCATATTAAATTAAAATTTCAGCCTCTTCAATTTATTTAGCGTATGGTTTTTTTTGTGAAAAAAAAAAAAAAAAAAAAAAAAAAAAAAAAAAATCTTTTTTTTTTTTTTTTTTTTTTTTTTTGTGAGGGTAGTGAAATCCGAAATTCTACGTCCACGCCGTGCTACCTGGGTAATGCTAACAGAATTAGGTTGGTGTAGTTGAGAGGGGCAGAGTAAATACTGCTTATACTCAATGATTCTGCACCATGGCGAGTCATTGGCGCCACAAAACCAATGCAACTCAAGCGTCTGTTCTCCATGTTAGGGGCGGCTTGGAGCGGGCGTCTGTCTTGGATCAAGCGGCTCGCTATATAAACGTGTAGCAAGCGTCTGTTCTCCATGTTAGGGGCGGTTTGTAGCGGGCGTCTGTCTTGGATCAAGCGGCTCGCTATATAAACATGTAAAAAGGTTGTTTCTGGTGACCTTAAGATGCAGAACGAACCCATTCACGAAAATTTGGGTTGGGCGAAGGGCTAACACCCCATTTCCGTAAAAAACTACTTGTCATGAATTCTGTACACAGGCCTCGAATTATCTCGGATTCACTATTAGAACGACCTCGGAAACTGTACCCGGACTACGATTTAAAAATGGGAACCTGGAACGTGCTAAGCCTTAGAAGACCAGGAGATCTACTGAAACTTACAAACCAAATCAATAGCTATACACTGGATATAGTGGCGTTACAAGAACTAAGATGGCCAGGGAGTGGAATCCACGAAACAGCCAAAGGATACACTCTCTACTATTGCGGTCATGAAAACGGAGGAGAATTTGGAGTTGGCTTTCTCACACATCGTCGCGTGAATCAACATGTTATCGACTTTCCCCCAATTAATATGCGGATATGCACAATGAGAATCCGCACGCAAAAATTTAATGTAACGATCATCAATGTTCATGCACCTACTGAAGACAAAGCAGATGACATTAAAGACCTGTTCTTCCTAGAACTCGAAGAAGTCATCAATAACATCCCGCGGCACGATATAAAAATCGTGGTAGGTGACTTCAATGCGCAAATTGGTAGAAGTGCAGAACTTAAAACACATGTCGGCCCTAACAGCTTGCATCATGCTAGTAACAATAACGGCTTTCGCACAGCTGAACTGGCTATGATGTATGATCTAGTAATATCTAGCACTTTCTTTCCTCATAAGAGAATCCACAAAGCAACGTGGAAATCAAATGATGGAAGAACTGAAAATCAAATCGATCACGTCATGATTTCTAAGAGACACTCTACAAGTGTAACTGACGTTCGATCATACAGAGGTGCTGATATGGACACCGATCATATGCTTGTCATCTTTAAGTATAAGTGCAAATTATCATCTACATTTAATAGGCAAGCAAAAAAGACCGTGCGCTGGAATGTCGAAGCATTTAAACACCTGGAAACACTGAATAGATATCAGGAAATTGTAACGCAAAACATAGAAGAGCATGACATCCCATCTGAGATGCCATTAAACATACAAGAAGAATGGCAAACGCTTCAATCAACCATCATATCCGCAGCACAAACTACAATCGGAAAACGACCACCGAAATCACGTAACGAATGGTTTGATGACGAGTGCCGCGAAAGCATTGAGCACAAACAAAAACTGCGAGAAAAATGGTTAACAAGAAATACCCGAAGCTCCCAAACTGATTATCTATGCGCCAGAAAAGCCTCAGCAAAACTTCTACGTAAAAAGAAACGCGAACACATGAAGAGCTGTATCGAAAACATCAACCAACATGCGGCTAATGGAAATTCGAAAGAGTGTTTTGCCAATGCGCGGAATCTGACCAAAGATTTCCACCCAAGATCTACAGCCATCAAAAATGGAAACAACGAGCTTACAACAAGTGAACGTGATGTGCTGGAAGTATGGCGATCCCACTTTCAAGACCTACTGAATAGGACGAACGAAGTTCATCCTATTCGAGCAATTGCTCCGTCAAGTGAGGAGATTTTTGTCCCTTACCCAACAATAGAAGAAGTGGAAGCTGCCATCAAAAAATTAAAAAATGGCAAATCACCAGGTATCGATGGAATCCCTGCAGAACTACTTAAGAATGGAGGAGCAGCTCTGGTCTCACGTATATATGATCTGATTCTTGCAATCTGGGACCAAGAAGAACTACCTGCTGAATGGAAAACAGCTCTCATTGTTCCGCTACATAAAAAAGGTGACCGCCTAAAGTGTGCAAATTATCGTGGAATCGCACTGTTGAACACTGCATATAAAATACTAGCTAATGTCGTACTCGCTCGGCTCATCCCGTTTGCCGAATCTATCATCGGCGACTATCAGTGTGGTTTTCGTCCCAACCGTTCAACCACAGATCAATGTTTTACCTTAAGGATGATTCTGGAAAAATGTTGGGAGTACAACATCAGTATTCACCAGCTCTACGTTGATTTCAAGCAAGCATATGATAGCATCATCCGCGACAACCTCTGGTCTGCACTCATATGCCTTGGTATTCCAGAGAAACTTGTTTCTCTGTGCAAACTCACAACATCGGGATCAAACTGTAGAATAGTATTCGAAGGGTCAGTTTCTGACTCTTTTGATATAACATCAGGTGTTCGACAAGGTGATGCACTCGCACCCGTACTATTTAATTTGGCGCTTGAGTACGCGATAAGAAAAAGCCGCATTGAGACACAAAACTGTATATTTAACAAATCTAGTCAAATTCTTGGCTATGCAGATGATATTGTGCTTCTCGGACGTAGAACAAGCGATATCAAGGATAGTCTCTCTCGGCTTGAAAGAAATGCTAAACGACTTGGATTATGCATTAACACCGGCAAGACTAAACTATTAACAACATCCAGGAATAAACCTCCCGGCAATCTGAATACTGGCGACTATGAAGTGGAACGTGTGGAAAACTTCAAATACCTCGGGTCTGTAATAACATCGTCAAATGACATGCAGGCAGATATTAAAGCTCGTGTCTCAGCCGCATACAGAGTTTTCTACGCATACTCAAAACTTTTGCGATCTAAACATCTTTCGCAGTCGTGCAAACTCACACTTTACAAAGCATTAATTCGACCTGTGCTTACCTTTGGAAGCGAAAGCTGGACACTGACTTCCTCCGATTGTAGAATTTTATCAACATTCGAGAGGAAAGTCATACGAACAATTTATGGTCCATGTAAAGTTGCTGAAAATCAGTATAGAATCCGAATGAATCATGAAATCAGACAGCTTCTTGGAGGCTGCGATGTAATCGGATTCATTAAATCTAACCGGATTAGATGGTGTGGTCATGTAGAAAGGGCACCATTAGATAGAATGATTAAAAAAGCGTCCCAACAACAACCAGCTGG